>JAPCYS010000642.1:0-86722 GCA_028641055.1 Alopecurus myosuroides
TAGAGCCCTTCACCCTCGAGAACCCGGCCCCCGCGGTAAGGACCTGGTTTACACGATTTCAACTTGATCTGTTCCACTTGATACAACTATTAACCCTTGTTCTTATGTCTTCTCTTCAGGCTGACGATGATTTCTGGAAGATCGACACTCCTCCTAACTCCGGAAACCCGGAGGAGAAAGGGGATGCCGTTAACTCGGATGAAGGTACACACTTGGTTCCCTTGAATTTGTCATATCTTACTCTCCATTTTCCTACTGTAACCTTGATAACTTTCAGAACAAGAAGACCAGGACGAGGAGGAAGAAGCTGACGGCAAGGTGGAGTCCGCCAGCGATGAAGTTGAACCAGAGCCGACAGTCAAAGCCGGATCAAAAAGAAAACCCCAAGGGGTCGTCTTCAAGGTTCTGTATCATTTCCTTGCGTCCAACTCACGTTCCTGTGACATCATTCATGAGCTAACCCTGGCCTTACCCCTTTGGCCGTAAACTGAAGGAGTCACCTATGACAAAGCGTAGGGCGACTCGGAATCGCCCAGGCAATGATGCCCTTAATCCGGGTATTTCATCACCTCCAACTCGGCATACTGGTAATCACCATACCCTCCTTTCTAAACATAAAAATCTTTCCCAAACATTCCCTCATAAGGCAATCTCACACCTTGTTTGGTATTTTTCAGTTTCATCCGGGTCCAGCAGCGACTTTCCTGCGGACCTTGCGGTGAACCCCGGGTAAAGTTCTTTTCCTGATGTTATACCGCACCTTTATCGTCTTTTTCATGATTATACGCTGACTGCACCTTTACACTTTCTATAGGGCCACGGTCATTGTTAGTGACCAGGAAGACATGGAGACCGAAGATCCGGGTAAAAAGATACCGACTGATGACGCATTCACCACAGCTAGCGATGAGGAGCAAGCGTCACCAACAGACCCGGCCAGACAAGAAGCCAGGTATCCAATAGCCTCGCACGCAAGCGAGAATGAAAAAGCTGTGGCTTTGGGCGCGGGAGGAGGGCCAGACTTCGACATTCGGATGACCCAGGTGCCGTCTCCTGTTACGAAGAAAACTTCTTCTCCAAGTTTCCATGACCCCGGGTCTTCTAACTCGGGTGACGATAATTTTAACCAGCTGATGAGCGCTCTCCTCACCATGAAGGCCTCAGAGGGCAGTATCTTAGAGCGCATGGCCGCGGCGCATCAGGTAACACTACTTGATATCTCTTAATACACACCTAGTCCCCAAGTTCCGAGCATAACTTGCTGAAGTTGCGCTCGGTACTTCATACAATACTCGGCTTGCCGTGATACCCGACTTACACTTTCACTCCTTGTTCCTTACAGGCGGAAGTGACCCAGTTCGATGAGGTTTTACTCAAGACCGAACAACTCCTGCTTGCTGAGGTAAAACGAAAAGAGGCCCTTGAGGCTGACATGGAAACTTTAAAGAAAGACGCTTCCAGATACAAAAAGAAGTATAATACTGCCCAAACCGCGCTAAAAAAATTATCGGACCAGATTGCGGATACTTATCGCATCTTGCTAAGTGAGTTTTTGTTTCCGATTGACTTACTTGCCTCTACTTTATCGTATGATAATCGGGGTTACTGATATGCTTTCTTTTGCTTCAACTTCAGGTGCGAACCTTGCTGCTCCAGAAGACGATGTCATTGACAAGGCTAAAACGTTGAAGACTGTGCTCCGGACCTTCTTTGCCGGTACACAGCTTATATTGGATGCCGTGAAGTGGCCTTCCGAGGTATACCCGGGTGAGGAAAACCTTATTCAAGCCTGCTCCACAGTGCCTGGCTGGATTGAGATATGGAAACGCTCGGCCTGCCGGATCGGTATGACCCGAGCCTTTACGCTGGCTAAAGCTTATTTCCCTAAGCTTGACACGGCAAAGGTAATATCCGGGTTTCCAGAATTCAAAGCTGATGGCTCTAAGTTTGTACCCAAGGATTTTAAGGCCATACAATCCGCGGTACGCCACTCGGCAACCGCTTTGGCCGATAAGCTGGACCTAGGCACGATCATGAGCTCATACGATGCTGAAGGCAAAACCATACTGGAGGAGGCACCCGCTCCATTTGATGTTTTGGAAAAATGGGCGGCTGATTTGGCCAGGAGGAAAGAAGAAGCTGCTAAGTGAGAGGCCGAGTTAGGATCGGGGCCATCCATTTCTACACCAGCTGTCCCTCCGCATATCCGTCCCGATGCGGAGAGTCCGGGTAATGGTGCCGGGAAAGCTAAGGAGCCAGTCCAAGATCAGACCCGGAAGACCGTACTCAGGAGGCCGAGTAGGGCGATGCCGTCATAATATCTGATACTTCGTATTTAAAACTAGCATACTTTTGATGGTGCGCTTGTATACCCTTGATATTGGTACCGTGATTCGTGACGTACTTTCAGTCCGTGATATATTTATGCCTTCCCTGGATTTCGATAATCTTGATACTTGTCTTATTCTTGAACTTATTCTCGATACCCGACTATCTTTTTTGGTTCCCTTTGTGAGACTCGGTTTTCGGAGTATCACGGGTTTTGATAAGCGGACTTTTCTCTAAGTCCCCAAGACTCGGATGCTAGGGTCTTTCGAGCTTCGATAGCCAAGCAGTTTGTTTCTGTTTCGAAGTCCCCAGTCCCCATGACCCAAAGTACGAATCAGTGGGGTGTGGCCTTTCTCAGAGGACAAATTGCTTTGTACCGAGCCGAAAACCTATAGCCGTTCCGCGTAGATACTGAAGTTATGCTTGATAATCATTGAGTTTCCGGCTATTAGCCTTGTACTCTGCATAAACTTGTGGTTTAGATGACCCTTTTGATTATCTTGTACTGTAAGCCGGCTTTCGCGTGGATACCATGTTGTTACATCTATACGAAAAACAGGGTCAGGCAAGTCCCGTTGGGCTGCACGGCTGACTGTAATCGTAAGCGAACAGATCATGCCACTTTAGTGCGAGTCACATCGAGCTTAAGTAAGAATAGTCAAGAAAATTTGGCTCCTTCGTCCGGTTATAAGATTGCAGACGTACTCGTCTTGCAAGTAATCGGCCCTTATAACTCATAGGCATCGAGGCCGGGTTTTTGGGTTTGTGACTGCTGTTCAAACAACCAGCCCCCCAAGACCTATATATATATATGCAACGTACTTGGCGATAATGATGCATTGATAGCAATGAATATACTTACTTGTAATCGAAGCCAAGATCGTAATAAGACTTGATAACCATCTCTTTTATTGATACGAAAAAGTTTGGGTCAGCAGGCCGCCTCATTAAAAACCTTCCAGTCCCCTTAGGTACCATGGGTAGGAAAAGAGCGCGTCTAAAACCTGCTGCCCGTTACACTGTTTAGCTCTTCTCGAGAATCGGTCCCGTGCTGACGCGACCGACGCACATTCTCCACTTGTTGGACCTTTTCATGATGAGTATCGGGTGTGTTAGCCAATCCGGGTTAGGCATTCCCATAGCACGCCTGGCTGTGAACGGCGTTGTGATTTCTTCTCCTATGCCAGATTGCTTGGACAAATTGCTCTTGATGAAGGCCACCATCTTAGTGCCTTGTTCCGCCCTGGGTTTTTCTTTTTCTCCTTCAGTGCTTGGCCTTTTTGAAGTGGTCCTTTCCTTCGGGTCTGCTTGAGATCGGTAATGCTTGAGTTCCTCTTCCCTACAGGCTTGCTCGGCCATCGCTGCGTCTCCTTCGTCGCATTCAGCTGCTATATCTCGATTCCCGTGTATGGTAATGGTCTTCTTAGGACCCGGGATTTTCAGCTGTAGATACACATAACACGACCTCGCCATGAACTTAGCATAAGCCGGCCTTCCAAACAATGCGTGATAAGGACTGCGCAACTTAACCACCTCAAAGGTAAGCCATTCAACTCGATAATTGTCCTTTGATTCCCCAAAAGCTACCTCCAATGCGATTTTCCCTTCAGGGCACGCTGAGTGACCCGGCACTATCCCATGAAAGACTGTCGTACTTTTTTGTAGCTGAGATTCTTTGAGACCCATGCGCAGAAAGGTTTCCCAATACAGGATATTGATGCTACTTCCTCCATCCATCAGGACTTTTTTCAGCTCGTAACCATTGACCTGTGGTGCAACCACCAATGCTAAGACTCCAGGGTGTTCTACTCTTTCCGGGTGATCCCTCCTGCTGCATGTTACCTCCTGTTCTGACCACCTCAAATACCTCGGGATAGCCGAAGAAACTGAGTTGACCGCCTGCTTCAGTATCTTTTTGTCCTTGTTAGAGCCTCCTGTAGTATGTACGTGATATTGACCCAACTGTTTGGGGTTAGCCTGGAAGCCTCCAGCTCCCCCTTGGTTGTTGACCTGATTTCCGGCTGCCGGGTTGCCGGCTGGGGGTGGTCCGTTGCCCAGGTTTCCACCTGGACCCGGGCCTCCTCCCCGACCCGCGCCTCGCATGGCTCTGTTCACTTCCTCATTCTTCCATCTCTGCAAGTCGGCACATTGCTCCAAGGAATGGTTAGCCGGCTTTCCGTTCCTGCTGTGCTTCGGGCATGCCATTCTGAAGATATCCCAACTGTTGTTTGGCCTTGGAGGCCCTTGATAATGTCCTCCATTGTGATTTCCAGTACTATAATTCCCTTCAGATCTGGGTCTCGAAGACCCGGCCTCGGTATTGGCGACAAACTCGGAGCTTCCTTCAAACGGGCGCTTGTTCTGGCTATTTCCATTATTGCTCGGTGCTGATCCATTGCCGGTTCTTCCGCTGTTACTTGTGTTTGCTTTTGCCTTCTTGTCATCAATTTCCTCCTCTGTAGTATCTGTCGCGGCGTGTTTGTTGCACGCGTCCATTAATTCTCCCATCGTAACCTCCGACGCATTCCGACTGGACTTCATGCGAGTTAACTTTTGCACTAAGGGTATATACTTGCACGTTTTTGCCATAGCTTGTAGTGCATCTTTGGGCTGAATATCTGTGGATGAGTGAAGTATCTCCATAACCCGGCGTACCCAACTGCGTGCTGACTCTCCCTTCTTCTGAACGCACCGCTCTAGATCATCAATGGTGAACAATTTTCTACATGTCCCGCTTGACAAACGCGGTTTTCAATTCTTCCCAGGACTTGATCGACCCTTCCGGCAGATTGGTGAACCATAACTTCGCCGCTCCTTCTGACATCATCAGGTACATGAACTTGGCTTGGAGATTCTCGGATGCGTTGCGAATTGACATTGCCATCTCATAACTGCTCAACCATGTTTCTGGATCCATAGTCGGCTCATAATTCACTACCTTTCCCGGTTCTTTGAACTTTTCCGGGTAAGGTTCAGCTCTGATACTGTCCGAGAGACACTTGGGTCCTGCGAGAATGGTTGAGACTGGCCTTGCCCTAGAAACGTGTGATCCGGCAAGGGGTGCAGCCGGGCGCGGTGCCGCAGGTAATCCATGTGCCGCGGACCCGGCCCCGGCTCTCCGAGCCCTGGAGCTATCTACAACAGCCTGTGCCACTGATGCTGCCTGAACGTGGGAAGGAGGCGGCATTTGCTGCTGCTCTTCCCTCCGCCGTGCCGAGATTGTTTGGATATTCCCTTGTTGCTGACTGGCGTACGGCGTCCCATGCATTCCACTTCTGTGATCCGGGTAATTGGCCTGCTGCGCCACCGCAGTGTGCAGCAGATCGATCGCCTGCCGGGTCTTTTCTGCATGGGGCGATTCTCCTACCGGGATCTGGTTCAACGCGAGTGTTGCTGCATACACGTTGTCCATGGGATTGTTGTAGTGGCCTGCTGGTGTGCGAAACCGTGACGGTGGCGGTGGCGGTAAATCATTGCCGGTTGTGACTCCGGTTCGTGGTGGGGGTAACCCGGCCTGCTCGTTTGCCGCGTGTGCTCCCGCTGTTACCGGTTGAGGTGCAGTTCCCTGGTTTGCCACTGGGATCGGCTGGTCCTGAGGCGTAATAAACAAAGCTGCCGGATTAATAACCCCACCCGTTGCTGGTAGTCTGGTTTGGTGTCTTTGGTGTACTCTAGATGTTTCTTCTAGGAGCCGGGTTTCCAGTGCGTCCAGCTCGTGTTGACGTGTAGCCATCCCTTGTTTCTCTGCCTCCACTTGCCTTCTCTGTTGTTCCAACGCGCGGCGAGCCACATCCAGGTCCCTGACACGTTCAGCTGCGTTTTCTGGAGTGATAACCGTGGCGAGGACCGTGGGATCTAAGATCAGATTATTATCGAACAGGGCCGGGTGGCGCGGGTTTGAAGGACCCGCCCCCGATGTCCGGTTTCCCAGGAATCCGAACGTATTTGCGTGCAACTCCTCGTCTACTACACGGCTGGTTATTGACGCCGACTCTCCGTCAACCCGGGCCAGAACCGGGTTTCCGTTAGCCGCGCCGACCGGAGCCGTGGTCACGTTTCCTTGATTGAGGTTGGCTGCGGGTGCTGTGTAGACCGCAACTCGGCGTATTATGCTTGGCGTGAATTCATGTTGTTCTTCTTCGCTGTTATTCTCCTCATATCGGTTTTCCAGCAGATCCAGGATAGATTCAGTATCATCCTTTCCATCGTCCCGGTCACGCGGGGTCCATGCCGGCTCCTCCGGCTGTTCCCACTTCGTGATGGGTTCTTCTATCTGGTCCGTTGTTCCAACTGATTCTTCTCTATCTGGCTGGGTGTAGGCAGCCTCCCCTGACACAGAATCAGATCCAAAATTGTCACGAATCGAGCCGGAAGTACATACCATACCGATGAAGACGCTGATCCGGCCGATTGTCACGACGGATCCGGATTCGAGGTGATCCAACTCTGGCCCCCAGCCGGAATCGTCCACCATCTTCTCTCCTCCGTGGTCGACATAGATCTCGCCGACGACGAGATTCTTCATGCTCTTCCGAGCTTCTCCCGTGATGTAAACACCTTTGGACGCAGGCCCCACGGTGGGCGGCAACTGTCGTGGGATAATCACGGCAGATGTTACCAGGGGTAACTGATCTTGGGACAAGACGACACAGGCGTTTGGGAGAGGGTCTAGCTCAGAGGAAAACATGATGGAATTCGATCTGGAAGCCGGCGGTGAAGTCGCCGAGTCTCCAATCTCAATATATTAACTCGATCTCTCGGATACAATGGATGCCCGATATTCGGCGATCTAGCTATGACTTAAATCCCTGTAAAACTAGACCTAGGGGTCGGTTTATAAAGCACCCGTACCTCCTGGCTTGCCCTCCAAGGCACAGCTCGGATCCTACCCGAACACCTCTTACAAATCCTAGCTTTCCTTACCGCAACCCACAATCCGAGTCACGAGGCCTACAAACTTTGGGCCTTCCAGAAGTTTCATTAACCTTAGCCGGATTGCGCACCGTGTCCCTTGGGCCGGGTTACACCTTGGAGTTGGCCTACCGGGTTATTATCCCTCCATCACTGCTCACTCTTACCAGTTGTTCTTTGGAAATAATGATTATTAAGCTCATTCTCGCCTATTGGAGCACTAGGGGTCTTGGCCACAAAGATAAACGCATTGATGTTAAAGCCACCATCGACTCCCTCGTCCCCTCTATCATGTATATACAGTCTAAGCTCGACGCAATCTCTTCCGTCCTTGCCTCCTCCTTTCTCTCGCCTAACCTTCGCTCGTTCGTCTTCAAGCCTTCCGACGGCGCCTCGGGAGGCCTCATCACGGCTTGGGATGTAATAATCCTTGAACTTAAGGAACATTTCATTGAAGACTCCTCTCTCACCACACACTTCTCCTTTCGCCTTGACAACCTTTCGCTCACTATCATCAATGTGCACTGCCCGTGTGATCACAAGCTCAAGACTACATTCCTTCACTCTGTTTCCTCTCGCTTCCTCTTCTCGCACGGCCCCATCGCTATCATGGGAGATTTTAACCTCTTACGCTCTCCTCATGATAAATCCAATGGTAATCTCAGAACGGTTGAGGCTACATGGTTCAATGACTTCATCAATCAGCACGGCCTCATCGAAATCCCTCTTCTTGATAGATAGTTCACCTGGTCCAACCAGCAATCTCCTCCCATCTTAGCCCGGCTTGATCGCTTCCTCGTCAACAATGACTGGAGCCTTGCCCTTCCCGACTCTACTCTCACGTCCTCCTTCCGCCCCATTTCAGACCATGTTCCTCTCCTCCTAGAAGTATCCTCCAAGTCTCCCCATAGCACCATCTTTCGCCTTGAGAACTCTTGGCTTCTTGACACCTCCTTCTCAAACCTTGCAACCAGCAACTGTCTTAGCGTCAATCAAGCCTCCTCTTCTTCTGGCATCATTGGCCAACTCAACATGTGCCTTAAACGAATTAGATCCTTTGCTCGCTTCTGGGCCTTTTCTAGATGGTTGCGTTCGATCTTTCTTCCGAACTGTCGGACTAATATCCTTCTCTTCGATAGAGTAGAGAAAACCAGGATGCTTTCCCCCTTGGAGTCTCAATTACGTCATCTCGTGAAAACCTCCCTCTCTCTCAATAATGCGTCCTGTGCTACCTATTGGCGCCAACGCGCCAAAATCCGGCACTGCACCCTCAATGACGAAAAGTCTTGCTACTTCCACCTTTGCACTTCTGGTCGCCTTCGGAAAAACCAAATCAAAGTCCTGGACGATTACTCAGGCACCACTCTCTTCTCCTACCAAGCTAAAGCTCACCTGCTTCATCTCTTATTCAAAAACCTCCTCGGTACGCCGGTCCCCAACACCTTGAACCTGAATCTTCACAGCCTTGTTACCTCCACCTCTCTCGACTCCTTCAAACCTCCTCTCTCGTTGAGCCCTTCTCCTTGGTGGAACTACAAATGGCCCTCTTCTCCGTGAATGACAACTATAGCCCCTGGACCGGACGATTTTGGTCCTTGCCTCTCTTCATGAGTTTCACTCTCTCAAAGCTGACCTTCGACCCATCAACAAATCCCACATCGTCCTCCTTCATAAAAAAGCGGGTGCCAACCGTCTCGACAATTTTCCCCATATCTCCCTTCAAAATACTTGTCTCAAAGTGCTCACTAAATGCCTCACTATCCGGCTTCGGCCACTTCTTCCTTTCCTTGTCCACCAGGACCAAACTGGCTTTATCGACGGTAGGTCCATTGCAGAAAATCTCATCTATGCCGCTCACATCGTTCAAGCCTGCCACAAGCGCTCGTTGCCAGCGGCTTTATTTAACTTGATTTCCGCAAAGCCTTTGACTCCATTAGCTGGGAGGCTCTCGATAGAATCCTGGAGGCAAAAGGATCGCCAGGACTCTGGCGTGCTTGGATTTCCTGTCTCAACTCCTCCAGCCAAAGGGTTGTTCTTTTAAATGGGATCCCGAGAAGGTGGATCCAATGCAGAAGGGGCAAAGACAGGGAGACCCACTATCCCCTTTTCTCTTCAACCTTGTTGCTGATGTTCTCCAACAACTCCTTTTCTAAGCCTCTTGGGATGGGCTCCTCCTTTACCCCTTGGTCGACGACCTCCCCTGCCCGATTCTCCAATATGCCGACAACACACTCATTATCATCCTAGCTATTTCTCAACATTATGACAGTCTTAAACACCTCCTTGACCAGTTCTACGATGCCACGGGTCTTATCATAAATTTTCAAAAAATTACTTCCGTGCCCATCCGAACAGACGAAACCACTGCCTCTCTTATGGCTGCTTCCTTTGGATGCCCAATCTCGTCCTTCTAGCAAACCTACCTCAGACTACCCCAAACTCCTTACAAAACTTGCCTCTCTGACCTTTTATCTATCATTTCTAAATGCAACTCCCAACTTAGTGGATGGAGAGGACAATCTCTTCCCAGCGGCGGAAGACTTATTCTGGTTAATTTGGTGATCACAGCAAAATTCGCCCATGCAATGGCTAGTTTGAAAATATGAGTCGCATCAATTGTTTGCTATCCAGTTTTGGATATAATGAACGAAAGAGCTTTCAAGATCCATCTTTCTCAGATATCCCTTGTGTTTTATCACACCAAACAAGCAGGAAAAAACAAAAAAAAACATGACTGCTTAATTTTTTTTATAAAGAACTTTTATACTTAAAAAGGTTTAAGCATTACATCCGTCCTCTGCATTATGAAATGCACACAGCCGAAATCCAGAAACTGGGAAACAAATAGACAACAAGCCCAAACAAAGCACGAAGCCGTCGACCGTCATCTTTATGGAGCTGCTATCCGAAGAACAAGCGGCCATCCATGTGGGATAAAAATATAAATTAACAGAGAAAATCTTGACATTTCTACATAGCGAAAGCGACCCAATAACGTCTAGCGCTCCTACCATAATAATATTTTTAAATATTTTATCTACCCCATTTAACCAAGTACCGAAAATATTCGCAAGGGATGTGGGCTGATAAATATTTGAAGCCATTTGGGTAGCGAACCATATAGAACGCGCAAATGAGCACTCACGGAATAAGTGTTTAATTGTCTCATTGTGAGAGCAAGATACACACTTTGAACTTCCTGCAAATTACGTTTGAAAAGATTATCTTTAGTTAGTATGACCCCCCAACGAAGATACCACACAAAAAACCTAATCTTTAGTGGTACTTTCATCAGCCATACCTTTTTGAAACTATGGACGGGAAAATCCGATTGGATCATAGCTCTATACATGGAATCTACTAAGAACATACCGTTCTTAGTTAAATTCCAGGGAAACTCATCTCTTCGCCGTGACAAATTGACCAAGGTCAACCTATGCACCAGTGCATTCCAGGACACAAGTCGTGGACCAATGAGATCACGCCTAAACGTCAAATTAGGAGGTGATGTTTGCATGACAGTGGCCAGCGTATCATCCTTATGACGCACAATTCTATATAGAGCCGGATATTGATCTCGGAAAGTGGTATTACCAAACCATTTATCCTCCTAGAATCTTATCTGTGATCCATCCTTAATCTTAAATACCCCATAGCAAAAAAATTGATTTCTATTCGCCATTAGGCCAGCCCAAAAGTGTGAATCACCAGGTTTCCACGTAACCTATGAAACTGATTTCAAGCCGATGTACTTTCGTTTAAGGAGCGTTTGCCAAACGCCATCTTCGGTTAGCAGTTTGAGTAACCATTTTCCAAGCAGGGTTGAGTTCTTGATCTGAAGATCATGAACTCTAGACCCCCCCCTGGTATTTTGGTCTACAAACTATGTCCCACCTAGCCAGCCAATATTTCTTTTTCTCGCTATCCCCTTATCAAAAGAATCTTGAGTGGTAGTAATCCAGCTTTTTCAAGAATACTTTAGGTAACTGGCAGAATGATATCATAGATAATACCATATTGGAAAGTACTGAATTTGTGAGCACGAATCCTCCACCAAGGGACAACAACTTTCCTTTCCAATATGCTAGTCTTTGCTGCAAACGTTGTTCGACATGGCTCCATTCTGCATTAGTGAATATCCTATAATATATTGGAATACCGAAATACTTGCTAGGAAATTGGCCTTGCTCACACCCGAACAACTCGGTATATTCAGCTACTGCATCTTGGGCCTCGCCAAACAGATCAATTCACTTTTATGGAAGTTGATTTTTAAACCGGATAGATGCCAGAACGTTGAGAGTATCTATTTCAGATTCGCAGCTTTCTCGAAATAATGTTCCATGAAAAGAATGGTATCATCTGCATATTGAAGGATGGACGGTACCCCATCAACAAGATGTGGAATTACACCCTCAGTCAGACCACTATCCTTGGCTCTATCAATCTTGATCGCTAAACATATCTTCCACAATATGAAACAATATGGGCGAAAGCAGATCTCCTTCCCTTAAGCCTTTTTTTAGTCTGGAAGTAAACAATATGATTGCTTAAATGTCTACACACGTGGAATAATATATACTTGTTCTAACATTTGGAGCATACTAATGAATGAATTAGTAGAAAATGTTAGTACATTTAATTGTCCAATCTTGCTTGCTTAGAATATTAGATCTGTTTAGGATGTGTAATCAAGGAAGGATCACGCTTCGAATTATTGATTCTTTAATGAATAACATACCGTATAGCAAAGAAAAATGAATCTAAGGAAGAGAAACATTATTTGATTTTTCAGAGAATATTTGCGGTGATGGCCATCAGATAGTAGCGAAAGACTATTATGTTCAAGTAATCACAATTTGATCATCTGAACTTGTGATCATCATTCGGCCTAGACAAAGAGATTGATCCAAATTAAAATGACCCAGTTTACGCAAAAAAATCTATCATTATTTCAAGTAAGAGAACATTTTCTCTTATAAAAATAGTAAGATTATGCCAAGAACTAAATAAGCAAAGTGCTAGTTGTTCTTTAGGACCGCACATGTTTGCTCGGAATGTAGGATCCGTCTTGAATATATAATCATTGAAGGAGCACCTTTACATGTACCTTTCTCAGATACTGTTCGTGAAGATTCACGACATCAAACAAGGTAGTTGTGCTCACAATTTCAATGCATATACCATTACGAGAAAACATATATATCAGTTTTCTTTAAAAACTTGCACATGTTTGCTCAGAAGATATAACCTGTTTAGGATGTGTAATCGCGGCAGGAGCAGCTTTTCCCAGAGCCACCATACCCCAGATACCATCCTCGTGATCACAGCAAACAAATAAGACAAGGGTAAATTAACTAACCAGTGAACTAAGTGAAGAATATGGTTTAACACTCGCACTTGGAAAACGAACAGAATTATTAAGAAACCGATTAATTTAATCAAAAAGCGCAAACAACCCAATGATTGATGTGAAAACTAAGATTTGTGCATGATTTCTTAGATCGTATGGCCAGTTTAGTATGTGTAATAACGGAAGGAGCAACTTTTCCAAGAGCCACCTTGATATGATAGTGTCATTTGTGATCCATCACAGAAAGCAATGTAAAAAACAAAACTCACACATAGGATGCGCTGGTCCAACACTAATAAGTAATAACTTTGATAAACAATGAACGCAATTTTGCATATGTATTCAGCATATCAAGAAAAGAATCATGCATACACCATAATCAGGCATCGAAAAGATATGTCACGTCCCGTTGAAACTGAGCTGAAGTAGTAGAATGCTCAGGCAAACGTCTCGGATTGAGTATGGTCACGCGATGGGAAGGTCCTTCCACAATAACCAAGCCCTGCTAAATTTTAGAGAAAGCGCGTGCCACCATTGGAGCCGCTGGGGTCTGCACAAGACGATAAGCTCCAAGAAGTTCTTGGCTTGGTACTTGTTGGATTGATAGTGCGAACCAATCCCAGTAAGCAAAATGCATTACATCACCCGAGACCTCACATGCCTAAAATCCGCATCTACCGCGTGCGAATCAACCGAAAACGAGCTGTGACAGCGCAATGTGTGGGTGGTTGCGCATGGGATTATGAGGAGATTCGAGCAGCTGTGGAGGGAGCTGAGACGGAAGGTGGGGAACTCTACATCTTAATAAGACAGGAGGGGATCGGGGAACTTATTTATCACGTTAAGCTGAGCTTTTTTTTTCCTGAGACAAACCGTTCAGCTGAATAAGATGAAGGAAACTTTACGTGTTGCCTCCTGGACAATGATGCAGGCCTTCCCTTTAATTGTATATATTTGGGCCTGTTACCTGCTCTGCTTGTTAGGCCTTTTTCATCTTTTGTTCGTTTTCAACGTAACTTCTTCCATTGGCTAACTATGAAGAAATTTTTTTATCATGGGAAGGCTCCGAACGACCTAGATAACATTAATTGCACAACCGCGGGTTACAGAACGGACTAGAGAAAATATGGAAATCTCCAGGTCCCTCACTTTCACATGTCCTCACTTTTACAACCCCTACTCTTCCCTTCTGATGCGCGTGTAACACATGTTCATTGGGATACCCCAAGAGGAAGGTATGAAAAGCACCGTACCAAGTTTCCCTTAGAAAGATACGAAGGTTCAATCAATCAGTAGGAGAAAAAGAAACTTCCGAAGGTTGATGTAGCTGAGATGACATGGCGCATTACCGGTTCAGCAGCAACGTGGAACCTACACAACACAATCTCGCCGGTTTTGCTGAACACACAGAGGTTAAACCTATGGTGTGGAAAATAGTATGAGAACAATATGAAAACAGTAGCAGAAGTGTAAAACATTAATTGAAGTGGTTGTATTATCAGTATGAGAAAATGGACCCGGGTCCACAGTTCACTAGTGGTGTCTCTCCATAGCAGATAAATAACATGTCTGGTGAAAAAATTACAGTTGCGCAATTGATTGAAATGAAGGCTGCACCGTAGTGCATATGCAGACATAAATATTACTATGTGATTCATGCGGACATTACAAAAAAAAACATAGACCATCATCCAACTGTATTTATGACTAATAATCCACCCTCTGAATATCATTCGAACAAACGTTGGATATTAAGTTGCAAGCAACAGATAATCGCAGTAAGGAAAGTGTGTAATGTAAATATTGTAAACAAAGTAAACATCGTTGTTTTCTACCTAATGGAAAGAACACATCCTCCATCCACGTTTCTGTCACTCGAGCACAGATGGAAAGGAGGCATGAACCCACTATCGAGCATAAATACTTCCTCTTGGAGTCACTAGTATCTACTTGGTCACATCATCTACTAATAACAGAGAGCATGCAAGATCATAAATAACATATGCATGAAGATAACGTGATAGATTGATAATCAGAAGACATAGCATTCAAATTCATCGGCATTACTAGGGTTAACAGTACACCAGGCGAATAGTTTTCTCTTACAGAAGGCGAATACCTGTTAGCCTAGGACCTAAGCGCCAGTTGTAATGCTTTACCACAGGCGAACATAGAAATGCGCCTATGGTGACTGAAGCTAGTGCTGGCGAACAACTCATTTGCGCCTGCGATATGTCCACACAGCGCTGGCGAACAAGGCCTATGCGCCTGGGGTACCTGTTGGCCTGGGGTAACAAACCTATTCGCATGTGCTAAGTTTTACAAGTGTCTGAAAAAAAACAGAAAGAAAAATGCATTCAATTGGCACAAATTATAGGAAATTAGAACAAAATGACAGATATACTCAAAGTTAGAGATGAAAAAACTACATTCGGATAGATGAGGATGGAGCAGCAGGTTGGCGGATCACGGGTTTATATGGTGACCCGGCTCGTAGCGTAAACATCTTACATGGGAGTACATGCGACTGTGATCCTGTACGGGAGAGGGGCGATCAGGATTTTGGGGAGCGCACTCGCACGACTGCTGACAGCGACTACTTTCCCAACGACGATTTCTTCCCCGACCTCAGCAACCTCTTCATCGACGACATGGCCGACAACATGGACAACAACAACGGCGGTGCTGCTGCCGCTGCATCGTACGTATCTCTCTCTGTTCTGTAAGAGATACAACTGCAATTCTTTTGTCTACTGCTTGCTGTAGATTGGATCGGTTTTAATACAGCACTAGATTTCGATATTTGCATGCTTAGTATAATTGCTACTGTCATGATTTACTTCATGCTATTTTTGGATTAAATCATGTGCTAAATTGCTAATATATTCAACAATCCAAAAACCTGATTCTACGCAATTTATTGCACCTACACCGTATGTTATTGCGTCGACAAGGACAACCTCTTTCAAGGGTGTGGACTATAAGAGGTGGCGCACGAGAGCAGTGCTATGGTTTCAAACCTTGCGCTGCTATGCGGCCACCAAGGGTAAGCCTGAGGGCGATGTCAATCCAGCACAGCTGGAGGCTTTTGAGAATATGGACACTATGTTTAAGAGTGCCCTCCTTGGTATTATTGATGATTCCATTGTGGATCCCTATATGTCATTTTAATAACGGCAAGGATATGTGGGCTGCACTCGAGGCCAAATTTAGGGCCTCAGATGCTGCCAGCGAGCTGTATGTCATGGAGCAATTCTATGACTACAGGATGACTGATGAGCCCTCTGTTGTTCAAGAGGCTCATGAGATACAGTCACTCGCTAAAGAATTTGAGCAATTTAAGTGTATGTTACCGGACAAATTTGTGGCCGGAGACATTATTGCCAAGCTTCCATCTTCATGGAGCACCTTTGCTACTTGTCTGAAACACAAGAGACGAGAGTTTTCCGTTTCGGACCTCGTCGGATCTCTTGATGTGGAAGAGAAGGCGAGAGCAAAGGATACACGTGTTCGGGTTGCTGAGGTAGGTTCTGCTGACCATGTGGTATAGAAGAAATACTACCCGCCCAACAAGCCTAAATATAACAAGAAGAAATCTGAGGGTAAAGGCAAACCCGATGGCAAGTTTAAGCCGCCGCACTCTTCCAACTTCAAGAAGAGGAAGGGGTCATATCACGTTTGCGGTGACCTGACTCATTGGGCTCCAAGATGCCCTAGACGTTATGAATTGCAGCAGCCGGAGAACAGCGGGAAGACCGCTAATGTTGTTATGGCGGACACTGAGATGAAGGATTCTGGGCACGGTATAGTTCCCACTATTCTTTCAGTTTGTCATTCGCCTGAATGGTTAGTTGACACATGTACCAATGTACATGTTTGTGCTAATGCTTCCATGTTCTCTTCTTCTCAGATCATAGGGACTTCCCTCATGCTGATGGGGAACGTGTCACATGCTACTGTTCGTGGTGTTGGTACGGTTGATCTGAAGTTTACTTCGGGGAAGGTCGTGCAACTGAAGAACGTTCATCATGTGCCCTCCATCAATAAAAATCTCTTCAGCGGCTCACGTTTATGTCGAGATAGTTTTAAGTTGGTTTTTTAGTTTACTAAAGTTGTAATATCCAAGTATGGACAATTTATTGGTAAAGGCTATGAGTGCGGAGGCTTGTTCCGCTTATCCTTGTCAGATATTTGCACCAAAGTTATTAATAATGTTTTCCACGATAATGATTGTGATGTTTGGCATTCACGACTTTGTCATTAATTTTGGTTGCATGGCCGCGGTTAGCAAATATGAGATTAATTCCGAAATTCAGTACTATTAAAGGTGCCAAGTGCCAAATGTGTGTTCAAGCTAAGCAACCTCGCAAATCTCATAAGACTGCGGAGCCGAGAGACTTGGATCCACTAGACGGATTCACTAGAACTTATACATTCATGACACTTATTGATGACTCCACTAGATATTGTTATGTGTATCTTCTGAAATCTAAAGATGAAGCTTCAACTTATTTCAAGAACTATAAGGCCGAAGCTGAGAACCAACTTGATCGTAAAATAAAACATCTTAGGTCTGATCGTGGTGGAGATTTTTCCAACGAGTTTAATTCTTTTTGTGCTGAACACGGTATTATTCATGAGAGGACGCCTCCCTACTCACCTCAGTCAAATGGGGTGGCTGAAAGAAAGAACCGGACGTTGTCTGATTTGGTTAACGCCATGTTAGATACTTTGGATCTTTCCAAGGCATGGTGGGGGGAGGCGCTATTGACTGCATGTCATGTCCTAAACCGAGTTCCCACAAAGAATAAAACTATTACTCCATCTGAGGAATGGGAAAGGAAAAGGTTGAAACTCTCCTACCTACGTACTTTGGGTAGTTTGGCGAAAGTCAATATACCAATACCCAAGAAGCGCAAGCTTGGACCAAAAACCGTTGATTGTGTTCTTCTGGGATATGCTTTTAATAGCATTGGTTATAGATTTTGATACTAAAATCTGAGGTATCCGACATGCATGTTGGTACGATTATGGAGTCGAATGATGCGACTTAATTTGAGAACATATTTCCTATGAAGGATATCTCTAGCTCATCAAATCAGGAGAAACATGTTTCGTGTGGTCAGGAATTAGCTAAGATTCCTGAACCCACCATTCCGATAGAACACGTTGAGAATCCCGAGGAGGATGACAATGAAGTTCCTATAATGTCATTGGGTACCTCGTGGATGACACACCCAGGACCATTTCAGAAGCTTATTCATCTCTTGATGGTGACTACTAGAAGGAGGTTGTCCGTGGCGAGATGGATTCCATCTTGGCTAACGGAACCTGGGAAATCACTGATCGTCCATATGGGTGTAAACCTGTAGGATGTTAGTGGGTGTTCTAGAAAAAGCTTAGGCCTGATGGTACAATTGAGAAGTACAAGGAAAATCTTGTGGTCAAGGGTTATACCCAGAAAGAAGGTGAATACTTCTTTGATACTTACTCACATGTGTCTAGACTAACCACTATTTGTGTGCTACTTGCACTGGCTGCCTCGCACGGTCTTCTCGTTTACCAAATGGACGTTAAGACGGCTTTCCTTAATGGGTAGTTGGACGAGGAAATTTATATGGAGCAGCCAGATGGTTTTGTAGTACCCGGCCAGGAAGGCAACGTGTGCATGTTATTAAACTCACTGTACGGGGTTTGCTATTTTGACAAAGTAGAAGACACTACATCTGTTGTAGATACCTAACGATATCAAAAGGGTCTATATAGTGACAAGACATGGATTTTACATACTTTGAAAGTTGTACTTATGGAAAAGTTGTGTTCGACGAAGTTCAAAGAGTTGACAACTACAAGATTTTGATCTTCGATCCGTAGTGATGTTTTAGTTTTTGCAGATAGTTGTAGCAAAAGTTACATATTATGATATGGTAGTTGAATAAAAAAACCAACTCTCCTCTCGAGGAAGTTTGATCAAAGATGTGTATTTGACACAGTCTAAGAGTTTTGTAAAATTCAAAAGGTTGCTAGAAAGGTAAGCACACTTCAATGGTTGAAGTGAGCATAACGAAGTTGAAATCTTTACCTTAATTAAGTTATCAAAAGAGTTTGATTCCATCATGAACGATAAGGATGCTTGTAGAGTTACAAGAAATTAAGTGGGAGTGATATGACATATTTCCAATACTTTATGTAGATGACACATGGTTGATTGGAAAATATGTATTTTAAATTAGCACGGTTAAGATTTTCATATTGATGAAAGGCTTAGAAGATATTGGGCATCGATATGTATAAGAGATGGATTGAAGCGCCTGATATAATTGAAGCCAAATTACATAGATGAAATATTGAAGTAAGTCAATATCCAAATCACAAGAAGGAGTTCTTGTCACATGGAAAATAATTGAGCAAGATTAAAGTGTTTTGACACATGATGAGCAACATTAAATTCATGTTTCCATGCTATGTACACAAACAGATGAGTCCTATGCTATAAAATGTTATAGCGGGATAATTCATATGATGATTATACAACAGTGGGAGACATCCTTGTGTCATTTTAGAAATGCTAAGGATATGTTTCCCTATGTAGCAATGACAAAATATTAGTTGTAATATGTTGCACTAATAGTCTTGTCATTTATTCAACTAACTTTATCTCAATTCAAATACGTGATGAAGGGTAGCACAATAGGCTGGAAGAAAGTTCCATGCTAGATTTCAAAGAGTTTCAAAATTTAAATATTGGGACAGATACTACAATAAAGGCTAAAGTATATCATTGTGTTGACAACTGATAATAAGCATATTTTGTGTCAAGGAGTTCTTTCTTGAACTTGGTGAAATTCCAAGAATGCTGACACTATGAAGCTACATTTTCACAAATAGTTTAGGCCGAGGAATTAAGGTATCACCGGAACTTGGTGAACTTCCAAGAATGCTAACACTATAAAGCTACATTTTCACAATGTTAGTGACATCGGTTTAAGCTGAGGAATTAAGTTTTCACCGATTGACCATATATATACAAAGCCATCTCATTAGAGAATGAGTGATGCGTGTAGATGCAAAGAACATGCAAATACAATAGGACCTGAACAGTTCAGATCTTTTTGATGATGTTTACCGCATGCGAAGCATGGTAATAACATTGGAACGACATATGTGTTAAGTTCTTACAGACTAGATTATTGACTCTAGTGCAAGTGGGAGACTAAAGTGAATATGCCCGAGAGGCAATAATAAAATGGTTATTATGTTATTATTTTTTATGATAAATGTTTATTTCTCATGCTAGAATTGTATTAACCGGAAATGTTGATACATGTGTGTTTAATAAATAAAAGATTGTTCCTAGTAAAGACTCTCTTTTAACTAACTCGTTGATTAATAGATGATCAAGGTTTCCTGATCATGAACATTGGATGTTGTTAATAACGGGGTCATGTCATTAGAAGAATTATGTGATGAACATATACCCAAAATGAATATAGCAATGTGATCAAGTCATTAAGTTTACATTGTTATATCAAACCATGAGATCATCTCAATCACTCATACCGAAAGGGTGCTTTGATGTCATCAAACATCACACCATAATAGGGTGGCTATAAAGGTTCCGATAGGTATTCGGAAAGTACTACTTGAGGATCATGGATCCAAAATGACGGAGAGATTTACTCTAGGCCCTCTCGGTGATATCACATCGATACCGCTTGCAACCACGTGATATGATCACAAGGATGTTATATCACGGGAACGAGAAAAGAGTACTTGTCGGCAACAAGATTGAACAAGGTATGGTTGATACCAATGATCGAATCTCGGACAAGTAATATATCGGTAACAAGATTGAACAAGGTATGGTTGAAGACAAAGGGAATAGTTCACGACGTTGTTGGTTCACACGATCATGAGAGTCATCCTTGAATACATAGGAGTCATCACGGATCTCCAGATCCCGCTGTTGATTATTGATCGGAGAGGAGTCTCGATCATGTCTATCTTATTCGCGAACCGTAGGGTGACACACTTAAGGTTCAATGACGCGTTTGAGAGGATACGGAATATCGAAGAATATTTTGGGCAGCATCGAAATTGTTTCGGGGAAAATTGAAATAGTTCAAGGGTTTTTTTGTCGAATGGTTGTTAATAGAATTAACAAATGATTCAAGGTGCTATATGCAAATGTTTGTTAATATAATTAACAAATGCTGAAATAAAGAAATAAAATGTTTTACTTATTTATTAATGAAAAACTCTTGGATTTTCTAAGTGGAGTTTTAAGGGAAAATAAGTGGGTGTGAGTGGAGTGTCCACTCACATCATGAGGGAATAGGTGGGGGCACACCATGGGGCTGGCCGCACCCCCCTTGTGCTGCCTCCCCCCTCTCCTATAAAAGGAGGGTGAGAGCTCTCCGTCCTCCACACACTTTCCCACCTCAATTCCTCTCCACCAGCTGCTCCATTCCATAGTCTCCGGCTTGGGGAAGACCCGACCGTGGGATTCTTGTTCACCACCACGCCGTTGTGCTGCTGGAGTTCCGAGGGATCCTCTACTATCGCGCCCCGCTAGATCGAGGGAACGGAGGTCGTCATCAACCGTACGTGTGACCGATCACAGAGGCATGACCGGATTGCGGTGCACATCTTCTAGCTATCCGGATCGGTGTGAGTACGACTATGACAACAACGAGATTTGTTCTTGTAACACTTTGTGTCTTCGAGGGTATGTGTTCTCCTTAACCCTCTCTTTGCCCGTTGCACTTCGTCTTCTAGATTAGATCTCGGCCTTTCGGGTGTCTCTCGCGTAGGAAAATTTTGTTTTCTATCCAACGACCCCTTCATCGGGTATAGTGGCTGCAGGTCTTCTTCAACTCCATATGATGCTAGTGTGTTGCTTCGAAAGAATGGACGAATTACTATAGATCAACTGAGGTATTCTCAAATTATAGCCTCGCTTATGTATATGGAGAGTGCCACGCGGCCTGACGTCTCTTTTGCTGTGAGCAAATTGAGCCGGTTTGTTTCCAATCCGGGAGATGATCATTGGCATGCGCTTGAGAGAGTTATGCTCTATTTAAAAGGCACTGCGAGCTATGGAATTCACTATACCGGAAACCCGAGGGTTCTGGAAGGATATAGTGATTCTAATTGGATATCTGATGCTGATGAGCTTGAGGCCACTAGTGGGTATGTTTTTACGCTTGGTGGTGGCGCTGTTTCCTGGAAGTATTGCAAGCAGACCATCTTAACAAGGTCAACTATGTAAGCAGAACTAGCAGCATTAGACACAACCACTGTTGAAGCAGAGTGGCTTCATGAGATCTTAATGGACTTGCATGTGGTTGAAAAACCAATACCCGCAATCCTAATGAACTGTGATAATCAAACTGTGATCATCAAAGTGAACAGTTCTAAGGATAATGCGAAGTCATCAAGCCATGTGAAAAAGAAGATTGAAATATGTCAGGAAGTTGAAGAGCTCCGAAGTTATTGCTTTGGATTATATCCAAACATCTATGAACTTGGCAGATCCCTTCACAAAGGGTTTATCATGGAATGTGATAGATAATACATCGAGGGATGTGGGTTTGAGAACCACGTTATGAGTTGCCCACAGTGGTAACCCAGTCTATGTGATCGGAGATCCCGTGAATTAGAAGTGGGAGACAAGCTGTTGGTCGACTGAGAGGAGAGTATCCTTATATTTTAGCCCACTCCATGAAGATGTAATACTCTCTTAATCTGTATGGTAGGTTGACATTTGTCTTAATGTGTTCCAAGTGGCTTATTTATATAAGCAGAGATGTGTCTTGCAGAATATCTCTTGAGGAACTCACTTATATGAGTTTGACTGTTAAACGTCGCATTCTATGAAAATCAGGTGCTCTCTAATAAACTCATGAAAGGCCTTCAGAGTATGACGCATACGCTCCACCCGCGGGGAAGCCTTGCGGCAGCCTAGTATCGGTTCAGACGTTGTGTGAAACTATTATGACAGAAAACTCGTAGTTCAAGGTGTAGTCCACTATTCAATTTGTGAACTAGTGTAGCATAATGTTCTAAGTAGAAGTTAAACTTAACAGTCTCCACTAATCACCGGTATATAAACATTGTTTTGGAACTGAGATTATGAGATGTGCTAATTACACTTTACGGGGGATTGTTGGAATTATATGGGCTGCACCATGTGGCCCAACTAAGCCCAATAAATCCTGAAAATTTTCATGGCCCATTCATGAATAATACAAGTGGGAGTGAGATTAGAGTTTAGTCCCACAGGGCTAGTTTAGAGAGAATGGAACCAACTTATAAGGTGAGATGTTCTAGCTCATGTATGAGTGGGTAAGCCAAGAGGAGAGGTGTGCCAGACACGGGCTCCTCCTCCGCCGCCCGCCTTGCCTCGTCACCCGACACGTCACGACGCGCCGCGTGTTGCGGGAACGAGCCGAGCCGAGCGTGTTTATTTTGTCGGTTCGGAAATCTTAATGAGTCATTAACTTGGTAATTAATGGACGCGTTAATTCCTAAACCGTTTCCGTTTCCTTCTGGATCGTGGAACCGAACCGACTCAGACGTGGAGTAATACCCACGTCTCTCCAAGCCCGCATATAAATACGAGCATACGGTAAACCCTAGCCGCCACTTCGTCTTATGGTTTCGCACCGTTCCAAAGCACTGCGCCGCCAATCAAGTCTTCTCCATCCCTCCTTCCGGCGTGCACCGCGAGAAGGGACAGCACATCTCCGGAACCCCGCCTCTTGTGATCCTGTATGGGAGAGGGGCGATCAGGTTTTCGGGGAGCGCACTCGCGTGACTGCAGACGCGGACTACTTCCCCAAAGAGGATCATCCCCGACCTCGGCAACCTCTTCATCGACGACATGGCCGACAACATGGACAACAACAACGGCGGTGCCGCTGCCGCTGCATCGTACTTACACCGGTAGAAAATAGGCCTTTAGTCGCGGTTCGCAAAGGCCATTAGTCCCGACCGAGCAACCGGGATTAAATATGCGCGACTAAAGACCCCCCCCTTCAGTCGCGCCACTTACGGACCGGGACTAAAGGCCCGTCCACGTGGGCGCCAGGAGTCCGTCGGGGCGGAGGACCTTTAGTCCCGGTTCTCGTGGCTAACCGGGGACTGAAGGCCTCCTCCGCAGGTTTAGAGTTTTATCCCCCCTAAACCTGGTTTCTTTTTAATTTGTTTTGTTTTATTTCTTTTATATTTTATTTTATTTTTTATTTTAATTTTGATGAAGTTTCAGTACACATATATATTGTACGCTACTATATACATGCATATATGAAATTTCAAACAAGAATAATTCAATAGGAATATATAATATATATTCAATCTCGGGTGACCATATACAACTTCGAACAAGTTTCCATACACAATTACGATGGATATACACAACTTCGAACAATTTTCAATCTAGGAGATTCATAAGGAAAATCCTGCTAAGTCCGCGTCTTGAATTGGTCTTCGTCAGACGCATAGTGCTCCCCTTTAGGATCGATGACATGCCTAAGGAAAAATCCTGCTATTTCCTCTTGAATTTGTCGGAAGCGAGCTTCTGGACTAAGCGTCCTCCGCAAGTTATTGAGACTCTTCTGCATGCTATCCGACTTCTTCTTCTCAGTGGTTTCTCTCCGTATGTTCTAAACATAGTATTCACATAGATTGGTCCCCGGTGGCTGCTTATCCACACGAACTAAATTTCTAAAATCTAGCTGATGTTTGAATTCACCGACAATTTCTTTTGAGAACCGTCTCCAAACTCTATAGTGCAAAGAAAATTAAATGAACAAGGGAGTTATTAGCTACTGCATATTAGGAAATTAACAAAAGAGACCGATCGATATAGAGCGCAAATGATCGATATCGGCGTGAGCTCGTGGTAGTAGTGGTTCGTGATGGCCGCCCGACGCGCCATACCTTGAGGAAGAGAGGAGGTACCGGCACTCCTCCGGCGCTCAGCATCCAACCGGCGGGAACGCTGTAGCCGGGCGGGCAGTGGTAGTTTGAGGCGGAAAGTGCCTCCGCCTGGATGAATGTTAGGGTAGGTACGGGAGAAGCCATTAGAGAGTTGTGAGTTTGTATGTTTTTATGCCAATGGTGTGTGGCAATGCATACATATATATAGCGAGAAGAGAACATATATCCCTTTAGTCCCGGCCCGTTTTACCAACCGGGACTAAATGGTACGGGTTTCGTTGGAAAACGGATCATTCGTTTAGTCCCGGTTGGCGACACCAACCGGGACTAAATGGGTTAGGGTTTCGTTTGGACCAATCAGATAGAATCACACGGATCGTGTGTTTCTTTCAAGCGTTTGTGAGTCGTTGGATCCGGGGTGTGTTTCTTTCGAGCTGTTGTGAGCTGTTCGATCAGGGCTACGGTGTGTTTCTTTCGAGCTGTTGTTAGCCGTTGGATGAGGTTGTTTCTTAACCGTTGAATCAAAACCCTAGCACAACACTTTGTGAGCCAGAGGACCCTATATATAGCCCACCTTCATACACCGGTCAGTTCATCGACCAAATACAAAACATCCGGATTCGCCATCATACGTCCTGCCATGTATTTGGTATGCATATATGCACCCAGTAGCCACGGTGGGGCTGTATGATGGCGATACCGATTGTTTTTTTCTACACCCCCCCCCTTAACACATCAATCCATGCTTGGGTCAGTGTTCATTTTGAGCTCGGGTAGTAATGTGCAACTATTTGCTTGGTTGTGTTAGGGTGGCGCGTGGCGCGGGAGTTGTGACGCGTGGCGCCGGAGTTGTGACGTGTGGCCAGGAGGGCGCGGTATAAACTGTCGCGCCTCAAGCGCGTCTTCTCTCCCGCACCGTCGCGCTTCCACCATGCCTCCGAGGAGGAACAACATCACCGACTTCCGCGGCGTCCGAGCACGGCAGAACGGAATGTTCAGCGCAGATATCCGCTGTGGGGACGACCGCATCCCCCTCGGCTCCTTTGCAACGGCGGCGGAGGCCGCCCGCGCCTTGGACGTGGCGGCCTGGCGCCTCAACCGCCCGCGGTCGCTAATGAACTTCAACGACTGCCACACCGTCTGGGAAGCGGAGGCCAGGGCGCCGAAGCCGCAGATCGTCACTGCCGCCGACCACCTCCACCTCCGCCACCGCGCGTTTCAGGGCCTAGTCGACGCCAGGGAAAACCGCATCGTCCGCGAGTATTACCGGAACAACCCGGGGGAGGAGAGCGCCGACGAGGAGCTCTGGCAGACCCGCGCGGCAGAGCGGGCGGAGCGCCGCCTGGAACGCCACCTCGCGTTAGATGCCGCTCGGGAGGCGAGGACAAAGGCGCTGCAAGAGCTTCGTCGGGCCGACCACGCCGGAGAAGTCTGGGCCTCCGACGATCCGAGGTGGGGGCCTATCTCGGACATACCATCATGCACCTCCGACGACGACGAGGAGGTCACCGACGAGTTCGACGACGACGATGACCCAGAGGAGGTCACCGACGAGTTCCCCGACGACGACGAGGAGTAGTGTTCGTCTGTTTTCTGTTTTTAATAAAAGAATTTGTATTCCGGCGACACTGCGGCGCGCTAGCGCGTCTGTTTTCTGTATTTAATAAAAGTTATGAAATTAGATATTTTATCTCACAAGGTTTTGAGACATTTAAGTAACCTTCTATTTTCCATGTTTTCCACTTGTTTTCTCAAATATTTTGCAAAGGAGTTAGTCTTAAACACATCATAGATAATATAATTCACATGATCCATTCAACAAAGTTTGGTACAATAAATTATTACACATCAATTCTTTCCTTGTATCCTTGCTTTCTTACGATTGTACCATATCTATGGAGCATCCTCATCATTTAACTTAATGCTTGGGTCAGTGTTCACTTTGAAGGGCGGAATTTCACCAAACATATTATAATCTTCTGACATGTCTATCTTGTCCTCCACTCCCACGATGTTTCTTTTCCCTGAAAGAACAATGTGGCGATTTGGATCATCGCAAGATGTACTGATCGTTTTCTTATCTTTTCGTTTCCTCGGTTTGCTACTCATGTCGTTCAAATAGAAAACCTGAGCGACATCTTTGGCTAGGACGAATGGTTTGTCAAGGTAACCAAGATTGTTGAAATCCACCATTGTCATTCCGTATTGCTAGTCCACCTTTACCCCACCTCTTGTTAGCTTGAAACATTTGCACCGGAACAAAGGGACCTTAAAGGAGGGTCCATAGTCAACTTCCCATATCTCCTCTATGTAACCATAATATGTGACTTTTTGCCCAATCTCGGTTGCTGCATCAAAGCGGACACCAATGTTTTGGTTGGTGCTCTTTTTATCTTGGGAGATCGTGTAAAATGTATTCCCATTAATCTCGTACACTTGGAAAGTCGTTATAGTCGAACATGGTGTCTTGGACAACATGTACAGCTGATCTCCAACATCATTGTCATTCAATAAATGTTTTCGCAACCAACTGCCGAAAGTCTCCATGTGGGCCTTTCTAATCCAGGATTCAGGCATCCCCGGGTTGTCCGAGCCTAAAATATTCTTGTGTTGCTCGAAGTACGGAGCCACCAAGATCGAATTTTGCAAAACTGTGTGGTGTGCTTCAGTCATAGAATGACCGTCCATACATATCGTTGATTTCCTTCCGATCGTGCCTTTTCCACTTAGTCTCCCCTCGTGCCGCGATTGAGGAATACCAATCGGCTTAAGGTCAGGAACATAGTCAATACATAACTCAATTACCTCCTCATTTCCATAGCCCTTGACGATGCTTCCTTCTGGCCTAGCACGGTTACGAACATATTTCTTTAATACTCACATGAACCTCTCAAAGGGGAACATATTGTGTAGAAATACAGGACCGAGAATGGAAATCTCTTCGACTAGGTGGACCAGGAGGTGCGTCATAATATTGAAGAAGGATGGTGGAAACACCAACTCGAAACTGACAAGACATTGGACCACATCGTTCTGTAACCGTGGTAGATCTTCTGGACTGATTACCTTCTGAGAGATTGCATTGAGGAATGCACATAGCTTCACAATGGCTACTCGAACATTTTCCGGTAGGAGCCCCTTCAAAGCAATCGGAAGCAATTGCGTCATAATCACGTGGTAGTCGTGAGACTTTAAGTTTTGGAACTTTTTGTCCGCCATGTTTATTATTCCCTTTATATTCGATGAGAAGCCATACGGGACCTTCATACTGCTCAGGCATTCAAAAAAAATGACCTTCTCTTCTTTGGTAAGAGCGTAGTTGGCACGACCTTGAAGCCATTCCGGATGCCGGTCATCTGGGTCTTTCAAAAGTTGCTGGTTCTGCCATGCTTCCTTTGTATCATTTGTCTTCCCATAGACGCCCAAGAAGCTTAGCAGGTTCACGCAAATATTCTTCGTAACATGCATCACGTTGATTGCAGAGCGGACATCTAGGACTTTCCAATACTGTAGCTCCCAAAATATCGATTTCTTCTTCCACATGGGTACGTGCCTGTCAACTCCCTTTAGAGCTGATTGTCCGCCAGGATCCTTTCCAAAGATGACTTTTAAATCCTTGACCATATCAAATATCTCAGCTCCAGTACGTTCCGCAGGCTTCGGCCGGTGATCTGCCTTGCCGTTGAAATGCTTGCCTTTCTTTCTTACGTTATGATTTCGGGAAGAAATCGACGATGACCCAGGTACACGTTCTTCCTACAATTATCCAAAAATACACTTTCAGTCTCATGTAAGCAGTGCGTACATGCTTTGTACCCCTTATTTGACTGTCCCGAAAGGTTACTGAGAGCAGGCCAATTGTTGATGGTAAAAAAAAGCAACGCTCGTAGGTCAAATTCCTCTTCTTTGTGCTCATCCCACACAGGTACACCAGGTCTGCCCCACAACTGTAAAAGTTCATCAAATAATGGCGTTAGGTACACATCGATGTCGTTGTTGGGTTGCTTCGGACCTTGGATGAGCACTCGCATCATAATGAACTTCCGCTTCATGCACAACCAAGGAGGAAGGTTGTAGATGCATAGAGTCAAGGGCCAGGTGCTATGGTTGGAGCTCTGCTCGCCAAAAGGATTCATGCCATCAGTACTTAGACCAAATCTTATGTTCCTTGCATCAGCTGCAAAATCTTTGAACTTTGTGTCGATCTTTCTCCATTGCGTTCCATCAGCGGGGTGTCTCAACTCCCCGTCGGACTTACGATCCTCTTTGTGCCATCGCAACAGCTTGGCATGCTCTTTGTTCATGAATAGACGTTTCAACCGAGGTATTATAGGAGCATACCACATCACCTTGGCGGGAACCCTCTTCCTGGGTTTCTCGCCCTCAACATCGTCACCAGGGTCATCGCCTGTGATGTTATAACGCAATGCAGTGCATACAGGGCATTCATTCAAATTCTCGTATTCACCGCGGTAGAGGATACAGTCGTTAATGCATGCATGTATCTTCAGAACCTCTAAACCTAGAGGGCAGACAACCTTCTTTTCTTCGTACGTACTGGCGGGCAACTCGTTATTCTTCGGAAACATATTCTTCAACATTTTAAGCAAATTTTCAAATGATGAGTCAGCTACACCTTCCCGTGCCTTCCATTTTAGCAAATCCAGTGTGCAACCCAGCTTTTTCAGACTATTGTCGCATCCTGGGTACAGCGATTTCGTGTGATCCTCTAACATGCGATCCAAATTCTCCCTCTCCTTGTCAGTTTCGCAGCGTCTCCGTGCATCATCAATGGTCCGACCAAGATCATCAGCGGGCTCATCATGTGCCTCTTCTTCACCTTCACCAAACCCTTCCCCACCTTTAGCATCATCCTCCATGAAAGTATCACCGAAAGCCTCATGATAGTTGACATCGATATCATCCTCTTCTTCACCTTCTTCCATTCTAACCCCTCTTCCTCCATGCTTGATCCAGTTAAGAGACCCCGTTGTACGTGCTCTTACAAGCTATGGTTCTACCATCTGTGGCTGCCGGTGCCGTGAGATCCACAATTCTGATGTGAGATCCCGGCGGTGCTATGTGTGGCATCGGATTTTCTACCATGATACAATATCTCGGAATATTTGCTATAAAGGTTAAGTTATTTTGCGACAATATCATAGAGATTGTGCTACAAGTTCTCCAGCGGTTTCTTCGCATAGTCCAAGAGGAAAATCTTTTTGAGGTTGTTTTCAAAGAAGAGAATCCTCCATAGAAACGGATAACTGTTGGATACCCGTGGTTCGGGTTCACGTGGATGAGCAGATATTAGTTATTCAAAAACATTCGACCAGCTTGATCTTTTGCACATGATGTTAAGATCAAAATCTTAGGAGATAACCTTTTGATCATGCAATTCTCATGTCATGGAGATTTGGAGAAAGTTACCAATGGAGGACCATGTCACATTAGAGTTTAGTGCCAACTTTTCTGAAAAATATGCCACTGATATTTTGGTCTACAATAGAGGTATTTTACCGTCGCTGACAACTGGGCCTCGAGCCCACATGTCACGGGCTGTAGCTACATACAGTAGCCGCAAGGATCCCAGCCCGTGTTTGGTTTAGGAAATAAATGGAATATAATGTCATGATTCCATTCCGAGAGAATGGGTCGGTTCATCGTTGTGTTTGGTAGCCGTAGAAAATGGAATGGGTTGATTACATTCAGATGTTTGGTTGGAGTGGAAGAATGAAGAGTAAGAGTAAAAAAACCTGGTTTAATTAGCATATTCCAGTAACATGTACAGATTCGTCATTACCCTACAAATTAGCTGCCTAATATCATCCAAATACACACCCATACTTGTCATTAACTATAGATTAAACTTTAAAGCGTAAAGAATCTACACGACTATTCATATTAAAAAATCAATCAAGCCACCATGGGGACCAAACCAACCGCGAGCATGCACAGATATGCATAGCGAAATAGCTACACATACAACGGTTCACATACGATTCTGGTACGATGGTGTTCCCGGCCGAACAGATTGAAATATTAAAACAAACCAATGGTGCAGATGCTTTGTCGTATAAAGATCGGACTGCAGCGGTGCAAAAAAAAAATCATCGAGGAATCTTCGAAATTCAAATTGATTTTTCCCGGACGCTGCGTGATTTGTCCGGCCGCTAGGCGTGCGACCGCTATTCCGCCATCGCCTAATATCTTCGTCTGTTGCCGTGTCGCATGGCGGCTGCCTTGGACGCAGCGTCCGCCTCTGTTCCGCTTTGCCGCTGAAAACACTCCGTTATCGCCGTGCCGCTACTGCGCACAGCCGTGGGCCCAGCCTCCGTCGCCATTCCGCACTGCTGCAAGGGCGTCCTTCAACGATCTGTATCTACGGCCACGTGCAAACGGTGTTATCTTAGGGATGCCACGTCGGAGGATTGCTGAGTTGGAGGAGAGAGGAACGAAAAAAAGAGGTTTGACTTCTCTTAATTAAGAGATTACCTCTTAGCAATAATTGTCTCACAACTTTTTTAGCGAATCTGGAAAAGGCAAATAGATAACTCATTGTACACCATAGTTTTTAATATTATCTAAAAAAATTAAGATAAAACGTCTTATCAAACATTGTACATGCCCTAAGCCGCCCCTCCGGTTCAATACAGAGGGAGAAATTACAGGGGCAGTTTTCGGTGGGGGGTGGGGGGTAGTAGAGGATAGGGTTCGGGGACAGAGAAGCGGAATGACGTGATTCCACCGATTTGGTGGAACAAGCACATTCCGCATCTGTGCATAATATGCCATTTTTGGGAACGTGTAGGTTCCAGTCCTACTTCCCTACCAAACAAGAATTAGGCCTCGGACAGGCCGTTACATTCCACGTGATGACATGAACCAAACGCACCCAAGAGGACATTGGGGAAACCCTATAGGACTTGAAAGCAGTGGTGGCTATGAGGAGAGGAAGGGCATCTTTGATCAAAATTTATGTTTAACTTTTTCGGTATAATCAATGAAACAACATCCACCTTAGTTAGATACCGTACATGGAGATTCATGGAAACAATGTGTTCATTATTTCAAGAAAAACATGAAAGAAATAGTCTGTTTTAAAAGCGCAAAGACTTGTGAGCCAACTGCAAACAAACTAGAACAAAAGCCATACATAGCCAGGGATCGAGCGTAATAATCAAGTATAAGATGTGTGTTCTGTGCAAGTGATCCAACGAGGCTATGCTTGCTCAGATATGATTTTCAGGTTGGGTATAATCACGCAGGGTAGGCCCCTCGCTCAGAAACTCTCTAAACAGAGTAAAAAAAGCATGACTAGCTAAACTTAGTGGCCAGACCGACTAAACATTACAGCTGCAGATATATTATTCGCTATTTCTTACAAATAAAATCAAGAAGGTTCTGATACTATTGTACTGGGTAGTCTGTACCGACAAATGATTTCCACCAAGAAAAGCACACTACACCGCCCGAGGCCTCCCAACCCTAATTATGTATTGTTTGCAGATAAAGCCTCCAAACCGACCTAGGATAACACTTGCTAGCTAGATACGTACAACAATGGCACAATCGGAGGAGCAATTTGTGACACCTTATGTCAATCCGTGACACCTTATGTAGGTTTGCGTCCATCGGATCTGCACAGAATCAATTTAGAGAGTGAAGAAGAGGCCTGGGTTGGTCGATATGAGGAGATTGGAGAAATCTGCGGGGGAGAAAGGCAGTGGTTGATGATAAGAGAGGAATTACATGTTTTCTCAATATATATGATCTGTTTTGGATGTAAAAATCATCCCTTACTCAGAGATCGTCCTCGGTATATTTATCACAACAAGCAGGTAGTTGTGCTCATTATTTTAATAAAAAGAACATGGCAAAACATATTTGTTATAAAAGCTCAAACACTTGAGAATTTATTTTTCAATTAAGAAATGCATGTGTTTGCTCACAAAGCGTAGCATTTTTTTTGGAGCTACATTACTTCAGATACCGTACTTGTGATTGATCAGAGTAAACATACATAGTGAAAAGAGCAGGTTTAACACATGAACAAAGTGGATTATATGGTGTAGCATTGCAACTATAAATGTTGTGTAACAACAAAACATAACAACACTAATTTTTTGTATAAAATGACAAACAACTTGAATATCGCTGGCAGATTAAGATGTCTACATGTTTGCTCATAAAATATGTTCATACTAGTAAGAATAAATAGTGAAGACTGCTTTTTCTACGGCCAGTTTACTCTACCTTACTAGAATTCGTCCTTGTGATAGAATAGAATTTGTGCATATCACCAACATAATACAATTGCAAAAGTATATTTTCTTGCACTCGGACTCTTTTTTTGTGGAAGTGCGATGTGTTGAATGTGTTTGCTACAACGCAATCCCTACAATATAAACTTATCATAGTTTGCAATTGTCATTATTGCAAAATAAAGATCAATTCACGTAAATTAAGTTCCATTGGTTTAACCAAGTAGAAGTTTTATGCAAAATAAAAAAGTGAATAACTCAAATTTATGATTGGGATCCCATGGTAGGTGATCAATGGAATATAATGCTAAATGTCATTATCCACCATTATTTCGAGGTCAACATGTTGGGCCACCGGTTGAGAGCTACCCTCCCAAGATAGAAAAAAAAAACATATCTTGCTCATAGCACATCCAAGATCCAGCTCAGGGAAAAGCCATGTGGCGGGAAGGGAGAGGGTGGTTGTCAAGTGGCTGCGGGATCACAAATGTGGCTACCCTTCCATGCACTCAGTTTTTACGGCCATTGCGTCGGGCACCAACCTACTCCCTACGTCCGCAAATAAGTGTACGTTTTTCTATTTTGGAAGTTCAATATTTTAAAGTTAATAACATTTATGACACAGTAGATCCGTTTTGAAATGTAGTTTCATAATATATAGATTTTATATCTTATATATTGATATTATCTATCTATTATATACTAAAAGCAATATACGGAACTCTAACGGAGACACCACATTAATCCACATCATCATAATTACTTGAACCGTTAGATCTAAAATTAACCGCTAAGATTTAGTCTAAGGGTTAAGTTAAAAGGTGTGACGTACAACATTAAACGTGTACATGAGAAAACGTGTCACGTAAGTACATGATTTTTTTTACATCCACGTATATGTACACAACCGTGCTCACGTAAGGCTCTTTCCCTACAAACACAAGTCGCTCGGACCTCAAACTCTAATAGATGTCCACATAATAATATTGCAGGCCACAGAGGGAAGCATTAAACTACACGGCTCTCCGTTGTTTTTTCCTTCTAATACACGTTGTGCTATGCTATAGATGGTTTCTCTACGTCTGAGTACTATGCATATGATGTATTACAAACCTTTCAGTTAAGACGCTGCCCATTAATTAGAAGTAAAACATGCGTTATACTTGGATCAAACAAAAGAACAAAAAATCTTAAGTATGAAAAAAATTCACACACGTAAAGTAGAGTGCGTGGGGGTTAGAGTGGCGAACTTCTTCAATTGGAGGAAGAATTTTTTGACCAAGAAAGAAAAATGTCTACGCTGTAATACATGCCAGGCTCAAGAGGATTGCAAAGTAAAGCAATAAAAGAACAAAAGAATTTGTTGAATACAATTTTAGTATTTTTTTGGGTTGTTTACCATGCATGTCACGTGGTTGAATACAATTTTATAAACCTTGCAGAATCCAAGAGACCACGACCTGATAAAGATATTTCAATTTTAGTTGTAGGGTCGTCGTACAACGGTATCACCAGAACCCGCAAAAAGGTGCAGCCGTTCTCGCATAAATAGATTATTTGGACAGTCAAAATTTATAGTCACACGGGAAAGTGCGCTTAGCTCACTTTCAAAATAGTTTTGTATGTTCTACATGTATTTACATTGAAAATAAATAACAAAAGACAAAAATAGACTCTATATTTCTGTTTAAAATAGCCAGATCAAGAGTGAAAATTGGAAGTTTTTTTAAGTGATAACCAAAATATCTCATAGCAGAACACATTTGATCCTATCACAAAATTTAATAATACTTTGATATACAAATTTAAGGGTGTCAACCCAGATAGTAGTGTTATATTATGTCCGACAATACTATTGTATGGATTGATGAAGATAAATTACAATGAAGTTTCAAAGATTTCGTTAGGTACAAAATATTGAACATTCCAGTAATGTATTATGCATGCATCAAACTACTACTACAATTGAATTAACATGGATAATATGTAGAGTTGAAGCATTCATAAGTGCCCGGCTAATATACTATGAATTTCTATATGTATATAATGTTTTTGTTTCTTACACTATTTTACTCGACTAGAGTCTAATTGCGTGAAACATATCACATACACCTGATTTTACGTCTTCCAACGCGCCTCTGATGTGCAGAAAGGACATGAAACTTATCACGAACACTGGATTTCACGTCTTCCAACACCTCTGATCTGCACAAACGTCGGGAGTTACTTTCGTGTTCCAGCAGATGTTCCGGTGGCGTTCATGAGGATGACGAAATTTTTAGTCGTCTTCAGTTGGATCATCTCGCGGGATAGAAATCTGCATGGATTCTGATATTGTTTTTCAGACTGGAATATGCAGAGTTTTTGAACCATCCGACTCTTCATCTTTGATTCTTCTCGGAAAATGGTGACAGCCACCATGATTACACGATCAGCAATGGCATGTATGATACATAATTTTCTATTGCTTGTGTTTGGTATGTGAAAATTTCCTGGGAACAAATCATACTTTTGTGCATCTTAGGAGTTAATGCTTGGGTCGTATATAATTTATTTGATAAACATAGACAATCTTTTGCATCTACATTAGAATTTGGAGCCCACATGTAGTAACAATACTATTTAGTCATAGGGCCAAGTTTTTCTGTTTTTTGGCCAGTATAATTGCATGAATTTCCTAACAATAATACTTGCATGAAGCAAACAAAATTTCCTTCTCTCTTAATCCAATCATAAAATGATATGGAAGGCAGTGTGGAGTAGTTTCTCTAAGATCGGACATTGCCGCATGATCTGCCGCAGGTTGCGAGTGTCGTCGCATGTCTTAGTTGAGGTTGACTACACCCTCTAATTTCTTAGTGAGCCAACTAGATAATAATGTTAATTCAGCCTATTTCTTGATGGTACACCACATTACATACTTTGGCAATCTGAAACTCATTTCAGGTCAGCATTACCAATATCCCAACCAATAACACAAATATATGCCTCTAGCATGGAATAACCGAACTGTAACTGCATCTTCATATGTATTCAGCTATTTAGCTTTTTTTCATACATGCGATGAAACAGTTACGGGATAAGTAAAAAATATTTTGAACATGAACAAATGAATATTTTGCTTCAGGACCGACCTCAGAATTTTAATTCGAACAAACCATATCAACAATAGTTTTTTTTTGTAGAATGTCAAGTATTACTTCATGTCTACTAATTTGTAGACTGGCGTATGTAGCTCTTCATGTACACGAAATTCACATCCTCTTCTAACGAACACAAAATTTAGCCATGGTGTTTCTAGACTTGATTTTGTCATTATTTTATTATGTGATTATACATGAGAAAAGTATCTTCTCGGGTGCTCATTAAACATGCTGCTCCTAAGTTAAACTGATCACCATGTATGCTACTTATGCGACTTTTTTTTACAATGGCATCTCAGCGAGTACTACGTTAATTCTCAAAGTAAATTGATCTTTTTTAGTGGTTGTTTACTATATTTGTAGTTAAGTGTATTAAAACTATCCTTAATTTCACTGGTTCTTTATAAGTTATTTTTTCAGAAATATCATAATAAATACTCGAAATAAATTAAAATGATTCATTGTATTTAACTCACATTTTATATTTTACCTCACATAATATTAGTGAAAATTATAAAATCTTATGCCTTAAAATTGCGTGCTTCCATAATCTACACTAGATTTATGTCATGAAAAAAACTAAACATTTTAAAGTTGTTGCCCTCGCATTTGCGAGGGCCACCTTGCTAGTTATATACTAAAAGCAATATACGGAACTCTAACGGAGACACCACATTAATCCACATCATCATAATTACTTGAACCGTTAGATCTAAAATTAACCGCTAAGATTTAGTCTAAGGGTTAAGTTAAAAGGTGTGACGTACAACATTAAACGTGTACATGAGAAAACGTGTCACGTAAGTACATGATTTTTTTTACATCCACGTATATGTACACAACCGTGCTCACGTAAGGCTCTTTCCCTACAAAGACAAGTCGCTCGGACCTCAAACTCTAATAGATGTCCACATAATAATATTGCAGGCCACAGAGGGAAGCATTAAACTACACGGCTCTCCGTTGTTTTTTCCTTCTAATACACGTTGTGCTATGCTATAGATGGTTTCTCTACGTCTGAGTACTATGCATATGATGTATTACAAACCTTTCAGTTAAGACGCTGCCCATTAATTAGAAGTAAAACATGCGTTATACTTGGATCAAACAAAAGAACAAAAAATCTTAAGTATGAAAAAAATTCACACACGTAAAGTAGAGTGCGTGGGGGTTAGAGTGGCGAACTTCTTCAATTGGAGGAAGAATTTTTTGACCAAGAAAGAAAAATGTCTACGCTGTAATACATGCCAGGCTCAAGAGGATTGCAAAGTAAAGCAATAAAAGAACAAAAGAATTTGTTGAATACAATTTTAGTTTTTTTTTTGTGTTGTTTACCATGCATGTCACGTGGTTGAATACAATTTTATAAACCTTGCAGAATCCAAGAGACCACGACCTGATAAAGATATTTCAATTTTAGTTGTAGGGTCGTCGTACAACGGTATCACCAGAACCCGCAAAAAGGTGCAGCCGTTCTCACATAAATAGATTATTTGGACGGTCAAAATTTATAGTCACACGGGAAAGTGCGCTTAGCTCACTTTCAAAATAGTTTTGTATGTTCTACATGTATTTACATTGAAAATAAATAACAAAAGACAAAAATAGACTCTATATTTCTGTTTAAAATAGCCAGATCAAGAGTGAAAATTGGAAGTTTTTTTAAGTGATAACCAAAATATCTCAGAGCAGAACATTTGATCCTATCACAAAATTTAATAATACTTTGATATACAAATTTAAGGGTGTCAAACCCAGTAGTAGTGTTATATTATATGTCCGACAATACTATTGTATGGATTGATGAAGATAAATTACAATGAAGTTTCAAAGATTTCGTTAGGTACAAAATATTGAACATTCCAGTAATGTATTATGCATGCATCAAACTACTACTACAATTGAATTAACATGGATAATATGTAGAGTTGAAGCATTCATAAGTGCCCGGCTAATATACTATGAATTTCTATATGTATATAATGTTTTTGTTTCTTACACTATTTTACTCGACTAGAGTCTAATTGCGTGAAACATATCACATACACCTGATTTATGTCTTCCAACGCCTCTGATGTGCAGAAAGGACATGAAACTTATCACGAACACTGGATTTCACGTCTTCCAACACCTCTGATCTGCACAAACGTCGGGAGTTACTTTCGTGTTCCAGCAGATGTTCCGGTGGCGTTCATGAGGATGACGAAATTTTTAGTCGTCTTCAGTTGGATCATCCCGCGGGATAGAATCTGCATGGATTCTGATATTGTTTTTCAGACTGGAATATGCAGAGTTTTTTGAACCATCCGACTCTTCATCTTTGATTCTTCTCGGAAAATGGTGACAGCCACCATGATTACACGATCAGCAATGGCATGTATGATACATAATTTTCTATTGCTTGTGTTTGGTATGTGAAAAAATCCTGGGAACAAATCATACTTTTGTGCATCTTAGGAGTTAATGCTTGGGTCGTATATAATTTATTTGATAAACATAGACAATCTTTTGCATCTACATTAGAATTTGGAGCCCCATGTAGTAACAATACTATTTAGTCATAGGGCCAAGTTTTTCTGTTTTTTGGCCAGTATAATTGCATGAATTTCCTAACAATATATACTTGCATGAATCAAACAAAATTTCCTTCTCTCTTAATCCAATCATAAAATGATATGGAAGGCAGTGTGGAGTAGTTTCTCTAAGATCGGACATTGCCGCATGATCTGCCGCAGGTTGCGAGTGTCGTCGCATGTCTTAGTTGAGGTTGACTACACCCTCTAATTTCTTAGTGAGCCAACTAGATAATAATGTTAATTCAGCCTATTTCTTGATGGTACACCACATTACATACTTTGGCAATCTGAAACTCATTTCAGGTCAGCATTACCAATATCCCAACCAATAACAAATATATGCCTCTAGCATGGGAATAACCGAACTGTAACTGCATCTTCATATGTATTCAGCTATTTAGCTTTTTTTCATACATGCGATGAAACAGTTACGGGATAAGTAAAAAATATTTTGAACATGAACAAATGAATATTTTGCTTCAGGACCGACCTGAGAATTTTAATTCGAACAAACCATATCAACAATAGTGTTTTTTTTTGTAGAATGTCAAGTATTACTTCATGTCTACTAATTTGTAGACTGGCGTATGTAGCTCTTCATGTACACGAAATTCACATCCTCTTCTAACGAACACAAAATTTAGCCATGGTGTTTCTAGACTTGATTTTGCCATTATTTTATTATGTGATTATACATGAGAAAAGTATCTTCTCGGGTGCTCATTAAACATGCTGCTCCTATCAAGTTAAACTGATCACCATGTATGCTACTTATGCGACTTTTTTTTACAATGGCATCTCAGCGAGTACTACGTTAATTCTCAAAGTAAATTGATCTATTTTTAGTGGTTGTTTACTATATTTGTAGTTAAGTGTATTAAAACTATCCTTAATTTCACTGGTTCTTTATAAGTTATTTTTTCAGAAATATCATAATAAATACTCGAAATAAATTAAAATGATTCATTGTATTTAACTCACATTTTATATTTTACCTCACATAATATTAGTGAAAATTATAAAATCTTATGCCTTAAAATTGCGTGCTTCCATAATCTACACTAGATTTATGTCATGAAAAAAACTAAACATTTTAAAGTTGTTGCCCTCGCATTTGCGAGGGCCACCTTGCTAGTTTTCTATAAAGTTGGTAAAAGTTTAAAATGTTCGAACAAGACCATTATTAGACTACACTTATCTGTGGAGTACAATTTAATAGGTATTGGGTGAGGGGACACCTGAATGGTAACTCTACCCAAAACCATAGTCCTGGTCAAAATGGGTCCCACCTACGTGACCACTTTTCTACTGGCGGATTGAACTTCAGTCACCACTCGTTCAGTCATCTCATTTCTATATTTCCCTGCACACTCTAAACTGTGTGACCCCGAAAATATAGTAATCGCAACATGGTTCGAGTCGCACCTGCAACAAATTAGTCCATAGTTTCTGGTATTAAACCATGTCGACTCCTGGATACTAATAAGTATAGCCTATCTCAATGTGACTTTCGTCTTACTCCCCTTGGCTCGCTGTGCTTTTTTCAAAACACAGGTGCTTAAATTATCTTTCCTATGCGACACAACGTTTTTTTAGTTCTGTGATGTGTATACATGTCCATGGGAAACCTGACTCGACCAAAATGTTCGGGCCGAGCCAGAACAAGGCTTTTCCATGGGCTAGGCTATAAAGTAGTTGTCCAATGCTCGTTCTTAGGCTGTTGACATGTCAACCCCATTGCCACCATCATCTCGTTCCAATGGAAATATATCTACTCAAAGAAGGCACAGATGTTGGAGGCGGCGGCATGAGAACGCCGCCAGCGCTCACGAGCACCCTTTTCGACATCCTCGTGTTAGGCGACACGACAATATTTTCCTCGGAGTTTCGATCACTGTCATATTAACATGCTGAGCCATCATACATCAGACATCAATCTTGGATATGTGTATCTCACATCGACCACAATTTTGAAGCTCCAATCTATAAAAGTGGTTTCCTCACAATCAGAGTGGTACAACAGAAGCATGGGGGGCCATAATCCATAGGTCCCACGATAAAATCTCCCTCTATTTTTTTTTGGTTTTCATGCATCTTCTAGATGTTTAATCCATTTGCACTTTCTTTTCTTTGGTTCTGATTTATCTGATAAATTTTAGAAGCACCGCAATGCGTGAACCATGCACTTGTGTAGCCATCATAAAACATTAATCTTCCTAACCGTGCAGTGGTCAGGTCCAAATCGTTTAGTAATTGCCATGTTAGCCGAAAGTGTTTTTTCTCCTCCACTTATCAGATTGCACTTCAGTTGCCTGGTTAAACAGAGGAATGGTCGAGATGGTAAATATGAACACCGAAACAGAGAACAAGCTTGGGTAGGTCCACAAGTCAAAAAGTTTCTCCCGTGGAATGAACCAAGGACTCGAAAGAATCCTGCTAAGATATTATGTTTCCCAGTCGCATTGCTGCGTCATAACTCTAGATGCGGCGCTGACAGTGCGAAGATAAGACATGCGGATCTACTCCAAAGGCCCGTGAGTTGCATCTCTGCTGCAGTACATCAAATGGCTTGAGTTGGGTTACCCCAGGAATTTCTGTTTTCGCCACTAGGGACTCGAAGCCTCGGTAAGTCAGCTGCGTTTTCTCCCGAGTGAGATTAATTGACCTCGATCTGTCGGGTGAGTCAAGCATGTTGGGTCACGTCCCTCAAAATAATTAAAAACGTATTTTTCTAAATGCAGAAGTAAAGCAGTTAAATCAACTCACTACGACATAGAGTTTGATTCTCTTGATCGAGTCTTCGATTCCATTAGGCACATGTGGGCTACTATATTGGGGATGACCATGAGGCCCCCCACGATGAGCCTACAGGGTGCAGCCCAACAACTTATACACAAGAAGTATCCCCGGGAGAAGAAGTCTAAAGCCCACTACGAAGCCAAGTCGAAGGTGGAGTGGGAGAGGACTTTCCTAAGCGTTTAGGGTCACTAGTGGAAACTGTGGCATTAGTCCCAGTTGGTAAGGCCCATTTGTCCCGCTTGTGCAACCGGGATGGGCCAGCCGGGACAAATGCCCCTCCCCATTGGTCCCGGTTGTGCCAGGACCCGGGACAAATGGGGCTGACCACGTGGCGAACCTGGCCAGGGGAATTAGTCCCGGTTCTTAACACGAACCGGGATGAATGCCTTCTCTGCCGCGGCAGCAGTTTTGCCTTTTTCTCTGCCGCGGCAGAGTTTTTTTTCGCTTTATTGTTTTCCTTTTTATTTTTTATTTTGCAATCAATTCCATTTTACGATACCCATGTCACCATACACTGATAAGAAACCTTGGTGGCCCCTCCCCGGACCTCCCAGATCCCAGGAGAAGAGAGGAGCCCGGTGGCCCTTCCCCGGACCTCCCGGATCCCACGACAAAAGAGGAGCCTCGGTGGCCCCTCCCCGGAATTCCCGGATCCGACGAGTGAATAAGTAATACATATATATAGAAAAATAAGGAACACTTATATTACAGAAGCTAAGTATATCGAGCATATTACATGACCGATGTAATGAATTACAAAATCAAATTTAGCCGCAATTTCCTCCTGAATTGCTCGTATGTTGTCCCTTGGTAGAAGACCGTCCAGGAGCCGTTCGATCTAATATAAAGTAGAGTGGTCAATATATGAAAATGAAACTAAGTACTTAAAAAAATGGTATAAGAAAAATTGACGACTGAAGTACATGAAGGTGGTTCCCGTCTGACGAATGAACTCGCAGACGTAGTATCCACACAAGTGATTCCCGTCTCCCTGTTGCAAGCACTTTATGAGACATGGTTTCAATCAAAATAATAATCAACTAGCCATGATAATGGTATCGACACTAGAATCAAGGAGAGACAAATTTACATATACCTAAAAATAGAAACTTTGTATCAGTTAATTAACTAAGTGAAGTGATGAACATCTAAATTAGCTAACCTAGTCAAGTGCATCAATTACATCCAATTTTTTAATGAAATAGTCCGAAAAGGGACAAACTTAAGTTGGACAGAGACAAGGAGTTGAAGCCTACAGAAATGAGGCGCTGGGCATGACGCTGGACAGGGAAGGGCAGTGACACAGCGGCCGCCTGCCTCGTAATCCCCAACTGGCCTCCCCTTCCCCAACCTACAGGCAGTGAGCATGGTCAAAGGGGGCCACTGGCCAGCGACCTAGTGGCCGCCTCGCCTTCTCCATGTCCCACGTCTTTTATTAATCCTCCTAACCGCGGCCACGCGTGCTCAAAGGGCCCACTGGCCAGCGACCCAGTGACCGCCTCGCCTTCCCCCAGTCCGCCACTTCTCAACCTCTGGCCACGAACGGTCAAAAAGGGCCCACCGGCCACGACCCAGTGGCCACCTTGGCCTCAACCCACGGTCCCCGCGTTCAACGCCACCTACCCCAGTGGCATGCAACCGCCGCCACGTTCTCACGCCAGTTTGGCGCGCCATCCCCGCCCCCGGTTCTTTTAAAGGGACCCCGCCGCCCGTACACCGACACACCCACCCCTCAACCCCAGCCCAAACCCTAAACCCTAGCCATGTCGCCCCGCCGCTGGTTCAAGAAGGCCAAGAACGAGCACGAGGCAGGGTCCTCCAGGGCCGGACAGAGAGGCCTAAGCTCCGGCAGTGGCGCCCCCCCCCCCCCCCCCCCCCCCCCCCCCCCGCGGGAGGCATTTGGCTTCAGTCCAGCCGGCGTGCGGATCAGGGCCAACCCGCGCCTCCCAGTACCACCTCCGGCCGCGCGCCAAACGCCGCCTCTCTCCGTGCCGGGCAAGCTGCTCCGTCGGTACGTCCGGAAGGAGGAGTGCTATTAGCACTGACATAAGGCCACGCCGGTCTTCTTGCCGGACGTCCACCTCCCGGACGGCTGGCACCTCAACCCGCAGCGGGTCCCGGTACCGCCGGTCCCGACCAACAAACGCGACCGGGCCGAGGAGATAGCTCGCCGGCGCGCGCTCGTGCCAGCCGACCTCCTCAGGGACCCCGGCTACGCGCTGAACTCGCCGACCTGGGACGACTGGTTCCAGCAGGAGCACGACCAGCGCCGCCGCTCCTACTTAGCTACGCCCCCGAATCCTCCGGCCAACCCCGACCCTTACCCAACGCCACTCCCCGGCAACGAGCCGGAGTTGTGGCTCGAGGAGGACATCGTCACCCTGAAATGCAGGCCGCCTTCGAGGCCTCCCGCCGTTCGCTCGTCGAGGACGAGATCAAGCGCTGGGAGAAAGTCCTCGCCTGCGCGGCCGCCGCCGCGGCTGCCGACGCCGACATGGCCGCGATGCCGCCCCCTCCACTTCCGACACCGTGGTGGCAGGTGATGAACGCCGCGCTGGAGGCGTCGACGGACGAGCCGGAGCCACAGCTCCTGCCCCCTGGCCTCGAATAAGGCATGCACTGGACCTGGACCGGCGGCGAGCTGCGGCCGCCGCCAGCGCCAGCACTGGAGAACGCGCCCCCGATGCGACCGCAGCCGCCCCAGCTGCCTGCCCACCAGTGGGTCCAGCCGGACTAGCATTGCATCTCCTCCGACGAGCAGGACTAGGCCCACGCCGGCGCGCCCCCGGCCCAACTAGTTTGGTAGGTATACTTCTACCCCCGCAAGAAACGGCCGGCCGCCTGTGGCTGTGCCACCGCCCCCCATGTAAGGACCGGCCACTAGGGCCGTCATCAAGAAACGGCCGGCCGCCTGTGGCCGCGCTGCCGCCCCAATGTAAGCACCAGCGGCTCGGTCCTTTTATGAATGCAATCGCTTCCATCCCAACTCGTCCCTGGCCAATCTATGGCCAATCTAATGCAATAAACAGCCGACGTCGGCGCCGGCGGGATCTTTCTATCCATCCCCGCCGCCGGCAGGGCTTCGCCTAGGCTAGTCCGGTTAGTCCTGGGTTGTTGCTCGGCCTGGAGAGAGGGCATGGGTATTTATACTAATGGGCCTTTAGTCCCGGCCCGTGCAACCACCCGGGACTAGAGGTACCCCCTTTCGTCCTTGCTGGTGGCACGGGCCGGGACCAGACGTATTTCGAAATTTGGTGCTACCCTGCGTGCCCAAATGTTTTAGCGCCAAAATTTGAAACTTGTTTAAATATGCACATGAATAACTTCTATATACTTTCTAATTTGACAAAAAATACAACATGAAAAGTGCTTGAATTTGCATAAATAATCCAAATCTATTTTCAGTTTGACCAAATAATTATTCTAACTATTCTAACTATTAACTATTTTACTATTTGCATATAATTTGAATAAAAATATCTTATATTGTTTTAAAATTAGTAACAATTACATTAATAGCAACATAATTAACCGACTCCTTGTCTCACTGGCCGTAGAGTGTTTACGTACAAAACAATCGGTATCGCCATCATACAACCCGACCGTGGCTATTGAGTGCATATATGCATATCAAAAGAACGGTCGGACGTGTGATGGCGAATCCGGGTGATTTGTATTCGGTCGATGAATTGAATGATATATAAAACCTTTTTTCAAACCTTCAAGGTACTAGTTGAAACATCCCCTTTTGTCCAGGGGGCCAGGTTTGTGCGCCCGGGGCAACAGAAATCGCCTGGGGGCAATGGTCCCGGTTCGTGGCATAAACCGGGACCAATGCCTAGCCACAGGCTACGTGGTACGCGCATTGGCATTGGTCCCATTTCATGCCACGAACCGGGACCAGTTTCCCCCCTTCCCCTATATATACTGCCCCAGCACCCCCCCATTCCATATTTTTTTTTGTTTGGAGGCGTGAGAGATGTGGGTGTTAGTGTGTTTTATTTTACTATGCATACTAGGTGTTCGACGAAATTCCCGAGCCACACATAAGCTCACTGAAAATGGTATCTTCGACCGAGGTTAACAAACTTATCTTTTTCATCTGTAACTGATACATAAAAAAGTAATATTTGTCGATGTACTGTGGTCATCTGTATTAATATGTTATTGTAATGTATTTTGATAAACTTAATTATACGATGCAGATGGATGCACGACAGCGATGGATGTACGGTGACCGACGCACTTCCGAGTATATGGCAGCCTGAATGCATTTCTTTCTGTAGCTCAGGCGAACAAAGATAATGGCTTTATGTGTTGCCCATGTGTTGATTGTCGGAACGTCAGAGAGCACTCTTCCGAAAGAATCCTTCGTGGCCACCTACTTTGGAGAGGTTTCATGCCCAGTTATAATTGGTGGACCAAGCATGGAGAAAGAGGGGTTGTGATGGAAGACGATGAAGAAGAAGAAGATCCTTTGTTCCCTGAATACGACGATACTGCAATGGAAGAGAAAGCATAAGAAGGAGGTGATCAAGAAAAGGCATCAAAAGAGCCTGATGATGATCTTGGCCGAGTTATTGCTTATGCAAGGGAAGACTTTGAAAGTGAATTGGAGAGGTTGAATCTGGACAACATGTTACAGGATCACAAAAAGTTGTTGTACCCAAATTGCGAAGATGGTAGCACAAACCTCGGTACCACACTGGAGTTGCTGAAATGGAAGGCACAGAACGGTGTGACTGACAAGGCATTTGAGAGTTTACTTCAACTAATGAAGCCAAAACTTCCAAAGGATAACGAATTGCCTGAGAGTACGTACGAAGCAAAGAAAGCTCTCTTCCCTCTAGGATTAGATGTGGAGAAGATACATGCATGCATAAATAACTGCATCCTCTACCGCTTTGTGAAGTACGAGAATTTGGATGAATGTCCGGTATGCACTGCACTGCGGTATAAGATCAGAGCAGATGACCCTGGTGATGTCGACGGCGAGACCCCCCGTAAGAGGGTTCCTGCTAAGGTGATGTGGTATGCTCCTAATAATACCACGGTTGAAACGTCTGTTTAGAAACAAAGAGCATGCTTGTTGTTGCGATGGCACAAAAAAGACCGTAAGAAAGACGGAAAGTTGAGACACCGTGCCGATGGATCGCAGTGGAGAAAGATCGAGAGAGACGTCCCGGACTTTACAGGACAGGCGAGAAACTTATGGTTTGGTCTAAGTACAGATGGCTTTAATCCTTTTGGGGAGCAGAGCTCCAGTCATAGCACCTGGCCCGTAACTCTATGTATATACAACCTTCCTCCTTGGATGTGTATGAAGCGCAAGTTCATTATGATGCCAGTTCTCATCCAAGGCCCGAGGCAACCTGGCAACGACATTGATGTGTATCTAAGGCAAACCAGGTGTACGTGTGTGGGATAATAACGAACAAAAGCCATTTGACTTACGGCCGTTGCTTTTCGTAACCATCAATGATTGGCCTGCTCTTAGTAACATTTCCGGACATACAAACAAGGGATAAAATGCATGCACACACTGTTTAGATAAGACTGACAGTGTTTATTTGGATAAATGTAAAAACGTTGTATACCTGAGGCATCGTAGATTTCTTCCAATCAAGCATCCCGTAAGTAAGAAAGGAGGGATGAATTTCAGAGGTGAGGCAGATAACCGGAAGAAGCCTGAGCTCCATAGTGGTAATGATATATTCGATATGGTCAAGGACCTAGAAGTAATCTTTGGTAAGGGTGCTGGCAGCCAACCAGTTCCGAACGGCCCTGATAAGCGCGCACCCATGTGGAAGAAGAAATATATATTTTGGGAGCTACCCTATTAGAAAGTTTTAGAGGTCCAGTCTTCGATCGACGTGATGCACGTGACAAAGAATCGCTGCGTCAATCTGCTATGCTTCCTGGGTGTGTATGGGAAGTAAAAAGATACGCCAGAAGCACGGGAGGACCAGCAACGTATGAAAAACCCAAGCAACAAGCGCACGGATACAAGGCGCCATTACTTAAGCAGCTACGCTCTTACTAAAGCAGAGAAGGAAATATTTTTTGAAGTCCTTTACAGTATCAAGGTTCCGTCTGGCTTCTCGTCGAATGTAAAGGGGATAATAAACATGGCAGAGAAAAATTCCAAAACCTAAAGTCTCATGACTGCCACGTGATTATCATGCAGTTGCTTCCGATTGCATTGAGGGGGCTTCTAACGGAAAATGTTCGAGTACCCATTGTGAAGCTATGTGCATTCATGAACGCAATATCTCAGAAGGTAATCGATCCAGAAATTCTGACAAGATTAAAGAGGGATGTGGTCCAGTGTCTTGTTAGTTTTGAGTTGGTGTTCCCACCATCCTTCTTCAACATTATGACTCATCTCCTGGTTCACCTATGTGAAGATATTCATATTCTCGGTCCGGTATTTCTACACAATATGTTCCCCTTTGAGAGGTTCATGGGAGTCTTGAAGAAATATGTTCATAACCGTGCTAGGACAGAAGGAAGCATCTCGAAGGGCTATGGAACAGAGGAGGTCATTGGGTTATGTGTTGACTTTATTCCTGACCTTAAGACGATCGGTGTTCCTGAATCACGGCATGAGGGAAGACTGAGGGGAAAAGGAACGCTGGGAAAGAAAACAATGATACCCAGGGACGGGCATTCTTTCACTAAAGCACACTACACAGTTCTACAAAATTCTATGTTCATGGCTACGTATCTCGAGGAACACAAGAATATTGTACGCTCCACAAACCCGGGGAAGGATGACTCATGGATTAAACGCAAACACATGGAGACTTTCGGAAGTTGGTTGCAAACACATCTTATAAATGACACCACTGTTGAAGATCAGCTGTACATGTTGGCAGGGTCACCATCTTCGACTATTGGGATTTTTCAAGGGTACGATATAAATGGGAATACATTTTACACGATCTCCCAAGGTAAGAAGAGCACCAACCAAAACAGTGGTGTCCGCTTTGATTCAATAAACGAGAAAGGAAAAAATGACACATACTATGGTTACATAGAGGAGATATGGGAACTTGACTATGGACCTTCTTTTAAGGTCCCTTTGTTCAAGTGCAAATGGGTCAACCTGAATGGAGAAGGGGTAAAGGTAGAGCCGCTTTATGGAATGACAACAATGGATCTCAACAATATTGGTTACAACGACGAACCATTCGTCCTAGCCAATGATGTGGCTCAGTTCTTCTATGTGAAGGACATGTCCTCCAGACCGAAAAAAAAGAAAAAATAAGCAAATAAATTCATCATACGATGAGCCGAAACGTTACATAGTTTTTCAGGGAAAAGAAACATCGTGGGAATCGAGGACACGACAGACATGTCGGAAGATTATAATAAGTTTGTTGAAATTCCACCCTTCACAGTCAAAGCTGACCCCTCCATCCCGTTAAATAATGAAGATGATCCATGGTTATGGCCGAAGCGATCATAAGCAAGGGACAAGGGTTCATGGACCATCTCTACACGAAGAAAATTCAGAAGACTAGATAGGGATGTTGTTGGTGATGTGTAATAATAAACATGTAATACATGATCATAGTTCTGTTTGACCAATAATTTGTATTGACCGGTCAAAAGCTGACAACTATGACCATCCTGACTTCATTATTATCCCAACCAGCGGCACACCCACCCACTTTTCCAGTTTCTCTCTCCTCCGTCTGTTGGTGATGTGTAATAATAAACGTGGAATACATGATCATATAGTTCTGTTTGACCAATAATTTGTATTGAACGGTCAAAAGCTGACAACTATGAACCATATCCGAGTATGAGATAACTGTCAAAAACAGGCCTCGGGGTCATTTTGTTAGATTCGACTCATCAGAATATATTGTCGTTTGTAGCTGCAAGAAGTTTGAAAATGTAGGTCTTCCGTGTTGCCATGTACTGAAGGTTCTTGAGATCAGAAATATCAAAGAAATTCCACCACACTATGTTTTGAAAAGATGGCGAAAGGATGCTCAGAGTGAACCTTCAAAGGGGAACTATGGTTTTTCTGTTGTAGACGAAGATCCCAAATTCTCCGTGTCAAAAAGGTACAACTCGTTTTGTCGAACTTTATATAAAGCTGCAGCAAAGGCTGCAGAAAATGTTGAAGCTCATGCATTCATGGAGAGCCAATATGATCAGCTCCTGGAGCAAGTTGAGCTTATTTTGCAAGCAAAGCTGCATGACAAACCTTCCTTGAGCACTATCCTGAAAAGTCATCAGCAAAATCTGGTTCAGAACGATGTTACCAACAGTGAACCTCGCAGAGGAAGTAGTAAGAAGAATAGAAATGCAGAGATGCGTGGCCGGTAGAAATGTAGAGATGCGTGGCCGACAGGGTAGGCAAGGTTTGTTCCTCACCTAAGCTGCTCCATACAAGTTTGAACACGATTAGTGTCCTGATCTGATTAAGCTCTTAGAGGTCTAGTGGAGCCTGAACTCCCACTTAGGGTGGTTGTTTCTCCCACGGCTGGGCTGTAGGCTGGCGATACCGATATCGACCAAATACAAATCATCCAGATTCGCCATCATACGTCCGACCGTTCATTTGATTCGCCATCATACGTCCGACAGTTTGGTTATAATAATTATTTAGTTAAACAGAAAATGAATATGAATTAGTTATGCAAATTCAAGCACTTTTCATGTTGATATTTTTGTCAAAATCGAAAGTATGTAGAAGTTATTAATGTGCATACTTAAACAATTTTTCAAATTTTGGTCGCGCAGGGTGGCACCAAATTTCGAAATACGTTTTGGTCCCGGCCCGTGCCACCAACCGGGACCAAAGGGGGTACCTCTAGTCCTGGTTGGTGGCACGGGCCGGGACTAGAGGCCTATTTGTATAAATATCCTGGCCCTCTCTCCAGGGCGAGCAACCACCCGGGACCGACCGGAGTAGCCTAGGCGAAGCCCTGCCGGCGGCGGGAATGGACACGAAGGTCCCGCCGGCGGGGACGAACTAGGACGTAGATTGGCCGGGGACGAGTTTTGGGAATGCATTCATATATTAATAAGGTCCGGTCTTACATCGGGGGCAGCACGGCCACAAGCGGCCGGCCGTTTCTTGGGGACGACCCTATTGGCCGTCCTTACATGCATCGGGGGCGGCGGGACGGCCACAGGCGGCCGGCCGTTTCTTGGAAGGGAGATGGTATCCTAGGTACTATAGGTGGCCGGGGGCCCGCCGGCGCCGGCCTAGTCCTCCTCGTCGGAGGAAATGCAGTGGTAGTCAGGCTGCTGCCACAGGTGGGCAGGCAGCTGGGGGCGCCCGCCGGTGGCTGCAGAGGCATCGGGGGCGCGCCCGGTGGCGGCGGCGGCAGCTCCTCTGGCGGCGACGGCCGCGGCTCCTCCGGCGACCATTCGCCGGCGATCCAGGCGCAGCTCATGTCGTCCTCGAGACCTAGGGGCAGCGGCTGCGGGTCTGGCATGTCCTCCGACCCCTCCAGCTCGGCGTTCATGGCCTGCCACCACGACAGCGGCGGTGGAGGGGGTGGCATCACGTAGGCGTCGGCGGGCGCGCTGGCCAGGACCCTCTCCCACCGCTTAATCTCGTTCTCGACGAGCGAGCGGTGGGAGGCCTCGTAGGCGGCCTCCAGTCCGGCCTGCAGCTCGGGGACCTCCTCGTCGTCGAGGATGTACTCCTCGAACCATAGCTCCGGCTCGCTGCCGGGCGGCAGCGCCGGGTACGTCTCGACGCTGGGCTCCTCCGGGGGCGTAGGGAAGTAGGAGTGGCGGCGTTGGTCGTGCTCCTCCTGGAACCAGACGTTCCAGTTCGGGGAGCTCCGCGCATAGGCGCGGTCCCTGAGGAGGTGGGCCGGCAGGAGCGCGCGCCGGCGGTCTATCTCCTCGCTGGCGGATTCATTGGTCGGGGGCGGCGGCACCGGAATCCTCTGGGGGTTGAGGTGCCAGCCATCCGGGAGGTGGACATCCGGCCAGAAGACCGACGTGGCGGGCTCCCAGTGCCACGTCGCCACCGACTTCCGCACGTAGCGGCGGAGCCTCTTGCCTGGCGCGGAGCGAGGCGGCGGGTTGCGCGCTGACGGAGGTGGTGCGTGGACGCGAGGGCCGCCCCTGATCCGGATACCATCCGGACCGAAACCAAACGCCTCCGGCGGCGGCGGGGGAACGCCGACGCCACTCTGGCCGGCGCCTCTCTAACCGGCACCGCTGTAGGACCCGGCCTCGTGCTCATTCTTGGCGTGCTCGAACCAGCGGCGGGGCGACATGGGTAGCGTTCGTGCTAGGAGCGGGATGTGCGGGGTGTACGGGGTGGCGGGGGCCCTTTAAAAACGACCCGGGTAGGGTTGGCATGCTAACCGGCGGCGAGAACGTGGCGACGGTTGCAGGCGGCCATGAATGCGCGGGGAGGAAGCCGAGGCATGGCGTGAACGTTCGTGGCCACGCGTTGGTAAGTGGAGGCGTGGGGGAAGCCGAGGCGGCCGCTGGGTCGCTGGCCAGTGGGCCCTTTGACCGCGCGCAGCTATGATTGTGGTCTTACTTAAAGACGTGGGGACGTGGACGCGGGCGAGCCAACCACTGGGTCGCCGGCCAGTGGCCCCCTTGACCCCGCGTGGCCAGTGGACCCTTTGACCGAACGTGGCCAGTGGGTTTAATTAAAGACGTGGGCCATTGTGCCCTTTGACCAAATGTGGCCAGTGGGCTTAATTAAAGAAGTGGGCCAATGGACGCGGTTGGGGAAGGGGAGGCCTGTTGGGGATTACGAGGCAGGCATCGTAAATCTGCAAAAAAAAAAAGAAATGCGAAAAAAAACCCTGTCACGGCAGAGAAAGTGGCCAAACTGCTGCTTTTTTCAGAGGAGGCATTCATCCCGGTTCCTAACACGAACCGGGACTAACTCTCCTGGTCAGGTTCGCCACGTGGTCAGTCCCATTTGTCCCGGGTCCTTGCACAACCGGGACCAATGGGGGAGGTGCATTTGTCCCGGCTTACCCATCCCGGTTGCACAATCGGGACAAATGGGCCTTACCAACCGAGACTAGTGCCCGTGTCTCCACTAGTGAGGGGGATGTAGAACAAAACAAACTGTATCGCCATCATACTTCCCGACCGTGGCTATTGAGTGAATATATTGTATATGCATATCAAAAGAATGGTTGGACGCATGATGGAGAATCCGGATGATTTGTATTCGGTCGATGAACTGAATGATGTATCAAACCTTAAAGGGGGATGTAGAACAAAACAATAGGTATCGCCATCATACAGCCCTACCGTGGCTAGTGAGTGCATATATGCATAACGAATGCACGGCAGGACGTATGATGCTGAATTCGGATGATTTGTATTTGGTCGATGAACTGAATGATGTATCAAACCTTAAAGTGGGATGTAGAACACAACAATCGGTTGTAGATTCGGATACCGTCCGGACTGAAACCAAACGCCTCCGGCGGCGGCGGGGGAACGCCGGCACCTCTCTGACCGGCGCCGTTGTAGGACCCGGCCTCGTGCTCATTCTTGGCGCGCTTGAACCAGCGACGGGGCGACATGGCTAGCGTTCGTGCTGGGAGCGGGATGTGCGGGGTGTACGGGGTGGCGGGGGCCCTTTAAAAACGACCCGGGCAGGGTTGGCATGCCAACTGGCGGCGAGAACGTGGCGGCGGTTGCAGGCGGCCATGAATGCGCGGGGAGGAAGCCGAGGAAAGGCGTGACCGTTCGTGGCCACGCGTTGGGAAGTGGAGGCGTGGGGGAAGCTGAGGCGGCCGTTGGGTCGCTGGCCAGTGGGCCCTTTGACCGCGCGCGGCTACGGATGTGGTCTTACTTAAAGACGTGGGGACGTGGACGAGGGCGAGCCAACCACTAGGTCGCCGGCCAGTGGCCTCCTTGACCCCGCGTGGCTAGTGGGCCCTTTGACCGAACGTGGCTAGTGGGCCCTTTGACAGAGGGTGGCCGGTGGGCTTAATTAAAGACGTGGGCCATTGGGCCCTTTGACCAAATGTGGCCAGTGGGCTTAATTAAAGAAGTGGGCCAATGGACGCGGTTGGGGAAGGGGAGGTCTGTTGGGGATTACGAGGCAGGCATCGTAAATCTGCAAAAAAAATGCGAAAAAAAACCCTGTCACGGCAGAGAAAGTGGCCAAACTGCTGCTTTTTTCAGAGGAGGCATTCATCCCGGTTCCTAACACGAACCGGGACTAACTCCCCTGGCCAGGTTCGCCACGTGGTCAGTCCCATTTGTCCCGGGTCCTGGTGCAACCGGGACCAATGGGAAAGGTGCATTTGTCTCGGCTGGCCCATCCCGGTTGCACAATCGGGACAAATGGGCCTTACCAACCGGGACTAGTGCCCGTGTTTCCACTAGTGAGGGGGATGTAGAACAAAACAATCTGTATCGCCATCATACTCCCCGACCGTGGCTATTGATTGCATATATATATGCATATCAAAAGAATGGTTGGACGTATGATGGAGAATCCGGATGATTTGTATTCGGTCGATGAACTAAATGATGTATCAAACCTTAAAGGGGGGACGTAGAACAAAACAATAGGTATCGCCATCATACAGCCCTACCGTGGCTAATGAGTGCATATATGCATACCAAATGCACGACAGGACGTATGATGGTGAATTCGGATGATTTGTATTTGGTCGATGAACTGAATGATGTATCAAACCTTAAAGTGGGATATAGAACACAACAATCGGTTGTAGATTCGGATACCGTCCGGACCGAAACCAAACGCCTCCGGCGGCGGCGGGGGAACGCCGGCACCTCTCTGACCGGCGCCGCTGTAGGACCCGGCCTCGTGCTCATTCTTGGCGCGCTTGAACCAGCGGCGGGGCGACATGGCTAGCGTTCGTGCTGGGAGCGGGATGTGCGGGGTGTACGGGGTGGCGGGGGCCCTTTAAAAACGACCCGGGCAGGGTTGGCATGCCAACCGGCGGCGAGAACGTGGCGGCGGTTGCAGGCGGCCATGAATGCGCGGGGAGGAAGCCGAGGCATGGCGTGACCGTTCGTGGCCACGCGTTGGGAAGTGGAGGCGTGGGGGAAGCTGAGGCGGCCGCTGGGTCGCTGGCCAGTGGGCCCTTTGACCGCGCGCGGCTATGGATGTGGTCTTACTTAAATACGTTGGGACGTGGACGCGGGAGAGCCAACCACTAGGTCACCGGCCAGTGGCCTCCTTGACCCCGCGTGGCCAGTGGGCCCTTTGACCGAACGTGGCTAGTGGGCCCTTTGACAGAGGGTGGCCGGTGGGCTTAATTAAAGACGTGGGCCATTGGGCCCTTTGACCAAATGTGGCCAGTGGTCTTAATTAAAGAAGTGGGCCAATGGATGCGGTTGGGGAAGGGGAGGCATGTTGGGGATTACGAGGCAGGCATCGTAAATCTGCAAAAAAAAAATATGCGAAAATAAACCCTCTCGCGGCAGAGAAAGTGGCCAAACGGCTGCTTTTTTCAGAGGAGGCATTCATCCCGGTTCCTAACACGAACCGGGACTAACTCCCCTGGCCAGGTTCGCCACGTGGTCAGTCCCATTTGTCCCGGGTCCTGGTGCAACCGGGACCAATGGGGGAGGTGCATTTGTCCCGGCTGGCCCATCCCGGTTGCACAATCGGGACAAATGGGTCTTACCAACCGGGACTAGTGCCCGTGTTTCCACTAGGGAGGGGGATGTAGAACAAAACAATCTGTATCGCCATCATACTCCCCGACCGTTGCTATTGATTGCATATATATATATGCATATCAAAAGAATGGTTGGACATATGATGGAGAATCCGGATGATTTGTATTCGGTCGATGAACTGAATGATGTATCAAACCTTAAAGGGGGATGTAGAACAAAACAATAGGTATCGCCATCATACAGCCCTACCGTGGCTAATGAGTGCATGTATGCATACCAAATGCACGGCAGGACGTATGATGGTGAATTCGGATGATTTGTATTTGGTCGATAAACTGAATGATGTATCAAACCTTAAAGTGGGATGTAGAACACAACAATCGGTTGTAGATTCGGATACCGTCCGGACCGAAACCAAACGCCTCCGGCGGCGGCGGGGGAACGCCGGCACCTCTCTGACCGGCGCCGCTGTCGGACCCGGCCTCGTGCTTATTCTTGGCGCTCTTGAACCAGCGGCGGGGCGACATAGCTAGCGTTCGTGCTGGGAGTGGGATGTGCAGGGTGTAGGGGGTGGCGGGGGCCCTTTAAAAACGACCCGGGCAGGGTTGGCATGCCAACCGGCGGCGAGAACGTGGCGGCGGTTGCAGGCGGCCATGAATGCGCGGGGAGGAAGCCGAGGCATGGCGTGACCGTTCGTGGCCACGCGTTGGGAAGTGGAGGCGTGGGGGAAGCTGAGGCGGCCGCTGGGTCGTTGGCCAGTGGGCCCTTTGACCGCGCGCGGCTATGGATGTGGTCTTACTTAAAGACGTGGGGACGTGGACGCGGGCGAGCGAACCACTAGGTCGCCGGCCAGTGGCCTCCTTGACCCCGCGTGCCAGTGGGCCCTTTGACCGAACGTGGCTAGTGGGCCCTTTGACAGAGGGTGGCCGGTGGGCTTAATTAAAGACGTGGGCCATTGGGCCCTTTGACCAAATGTGGCCAGTGGGCTTAATTAAAGAAGTGGGCCAATGGACGCGGTTGGGGAAGGGGAGGCCTTTAGGGGATTACGAGGCGGGCATCGTAAATCTGCAAAAAAAATGCGAAAAAAAACCCTGTCACGACAGAGAAAGTGGCCAAACTGCTGCTTTTTTCAGAGGAGGCATTCATCCCGGTTCCTAACACGAACCGGGACTAACTCCCCTGGCCAGGTTCGCACGTGGTCAGTCCCATTTGTCCCGGGTCTTGGTGCAACCGGGACCAATGGGGGAGGTGCATTTGTCCCGGCTGGCCCATCCCGGTTGCACAATCGGGACAAATGGGCCTTACCAACCGGGACTAGTGCCCGTGTTTCCACTAGTGAGGGGGATGTAGAACAAAACAATCTGTATCGCCATCATACTCCCCGACCGTGGCTATTGATTGCATATATATATATATATGCATATCAAAAGAATGGTTGGACGTATGATGGAGAATCCGGATGATTTGTATTCGGTTGATGAACTGAATGATGTATCAAACCTTAAAGGGGGGATGTAGAACAAAACAATAGGTATCGCCATCATACAGCCCTACCGTGGCTAATGAGTGCATGTATGCATACCAAATGCACGGCAGGACGTATGATGGTAAATTCGGATGATTTGTATTTGGTCGATGAACTGAATGATGTATCAAACCTTAAAGTGGGATGTAGAACACAACAATCGGTTGTACATACATAGAGTTATGGGCCAGGTGCTATGACTGGAGCTCTGCTCCCCAAAAGTATTAAAGCCATCCGTACTTAGACCAAACCATAAGTTTCTCGCCTCTCCTGTAATGTACGGGAAGTCTCTCTCGATCTTTCTCCACTGCGATCCATCGGCGGGGTGTCTCAACTTTCCTTCTTTCTTACGGTCTTCTTTGTGCCATCGCAACAACCAAGCATGCTCTTTGTTTCTAAACAGACGTTTCAATCATGGTATTATAGGAGCATACCACATCACCTTAGCAGGAACCCTCTTACGGGGGGCTTTCCGTCAACATCACCAGGGTCATCTGCTCTGATCTTATAACGCAGTGCAGTGCATACCGGACATTCATCCAAATTATCATACTTCTCACCGTGATAGAGGATGCAATCATTAATTTGGGTACAACAACTTTTTGTGATCATGTAACATGTTGTCCATCTTCAACCTCTCCAATTCACTTTCACAGTCTTCCCTTGCATCAGCAATAACTCGGCCAAGATCATCATCGGGCTCTTCTGATGCCTGTTCTTGATCACCTCCTTCTTCTGCATTGTCTTCCATTGCAGTATCACCGTATTAAGGGAACAAAGGATCTTCTTCTTCATTGTCTTCCATCACAACCCCTCTTTCTCCATGCTTGGTCCAGCAATTATAGCTGGGCATGAAACCTCTCCGAAGTATGTGGCCGTGAAGAATTCTCGAGGAAGAGTGCTCCCTGACGTTCCGACAATCAACACATGGGCAACACATAAAGCCATTATCTTTGTTCGCCTGAGCTACAACGAGAAATGCATTCAGGCCTGCCATATACTCGAAAGTGCGTCGGTCACCGTACATCCATCGCTGTCGTGCATCCATCTGCATCGTATAATTATGTAGCATCCCAACTTTTAATAAAGATGGAATACCTGTGTTATTGTGCTAGTCCCTGGATCAATTGCTAGCACCACAGTACAAAATGAAATATCATGCAAATGCATCAAATTCTATTACAACGCATGATCCAGTCTTTACAAAATAGGATTACAACTTGCATAGTCTTAGAAGACTAGCAGAAAAGAAAGAAATACAGCGGAAAACAAGGTACAACATTGAGCCCATCTTCTTCATGTGCCACAGGCAAAACATGTTGGCGATAGTCTCGAGATCCTAAACGAAATCCTCACTCGTCTTCAGAAACATCTGCAATATGGAATATGCAGCCACAAGGGAGTCAATACAATTTAATGTATTGGCAAGTAACACTATGGTGGATATAGATGGCAAGACTAATACTACATGCTTATTTGGCTGAGTGGAGTTCAGGCTAAGTTTGCATAAAGCCAATTTTGTCCTATCTCTTTTGTAAAAGAAACTTTTCTTTTCAAAGGGGTGGCAACATTGGATTAAGATCCAAGCACCACAATACCGTTCACTTGGTCAAAATTTTACTTATTGAAATTGATGATGAGATTCTTCCGTCAATCCTTGTCCAGCTGCTCATAGTTGTCCATAACCGAGGACACGGCTAAGATCTTAGTTTGTTGACTGTGCAGAGGTTGTGCACTTTCACCCTTTGTCTTCAATTAGCCCAAACATCCTATACACCCGGAGTGCATCATGGAAAGGAGAGAATCGAGACGAGATCTTTCAGAAGCAAGAATTCAACCCACCGGCAAGACCCGTTCCACCTATAATTATGCTACATCTGCTTGTCAAGCCTGGGCTGAACCCTCACAACTTAGTTGATCAAGACAGAGCCCATATGTCAAAAGGCTGCACGGGAAGCTACTAAACTTAGAAGGACATAGTAATCTCTTTGTTCCTGGGTGGCCATCCTCAAGTGACAACCTCAAGTGGAATAACCCTTAGACAAGGGCCCTGAGGCAACACTCAACATAAACCAGTCTTACCACTTCCACCCAGGTGGTTCATTCTTTAGTTATACTTAGAATTTTTCCTCAACATCTAGTAAAACAATTTGTAACATTGCATAGCACCTAGTAAATTTTAAGGCTATCAAAATAACAAGGTAAAAGGGATGGCTACACACTACTAGGATAATAGCATAGCATAATATAACTTAGTAAAATTTCCTATCATGCATGCTACTCAAAATCAACTAATGCATATAGAAAATAATGGGTAGTTGATGGTGTGTTACTTGCCTTGATGAAGTTGGTGAAGAAATCACACTCTCTTCACAAAAGATTGTTGCTCTCCGTACAAATCTATTCATTGAAAACACAATAACAAAATAAACAAACATTCTACCAAAGAATCATACAAGTGAAGAACATACAAAGCAACAACCATGGAAAAAAGGATGTAACCAAGTTGACTAGGACAAGGTCAAGGTTTGAGTTTTTGAAAGATTTATTCTTTCTTGGTTTCATATGTTAAGTGATTTCCAAAGGTTTACTTGAGATGGGCTAGGTTGAGTTTGTAGAAAACTAACTTTATTATAACCATACTTGTCGAGGAAGTTCCAAGAGTTCACTAAGAATAAACATATTACTTCTTCAACTAAAGTAATACATGCAAACACTTGGTCATATTCACCTTCAAAAATATTTGAGTGACTATGTTATTATTTTCCATTGTGGTTAGGGTTGGTCTACTAACTTCATCATCAAAGGAAAAATATTACTAAGTCTTGGGATTTCCATTTGGGTCAATGGTTGGGCAAAAACAACTTGTTATTCTTCAACTTGTATGGATTGTGTCTAGACCTCATGTGATTGCCTTCTTGAAGATCATCTTCATGCTTCTATTGTAGTCTTGTTCCTTGGATGGATTCTTCTCTTGGTCTTGATAAATTCTTCAGGGCTTTAATTCACTAATTGGTTTGGGTATGGGATGGGCACAAATACCACTAAGTCAAATTGGAAAGAAAACAAGAAGAAGGATAGGATGAGAGAGGGAGATGTTTTCTTCTGAATTTCTTCACACTTGTACTTCTTGAGTTGCTTCTAGTTGATGTGGAGTCTAAGTCTTCTCTTCAAAACTTCTTCATTGATCTTCCTTGTAGTTCTTCATGTTGCCACTAAGTTGGAGATGAAGTTTTCTTCTTGTGCTTGAGTCTTGATCTCCAATTTGTTAGCTTGATGATTTCTTGAAGCATAAAAGGGGAGTGGAGAAGTAGATAGAAAACTAAATTTCACTACTTGGTACTATATGTGATTGACACATTCTAAGGGCATGGCTTGGCTCCAAATGGACATAACATCAAATATTAATAGTTGAAAACAATTCCTAAGTCATGGTGAAAATGGATGTATCACTATGTTGGGGTTTTGGTCAAATAATCATGGCCATGGTCCAAGGTGTCCAAAAAGGTTGGGCAAGGTTGTTTCTGGTTCAAGGTTATCAAATGGAGCAATTTTGCAAAAGGAACTATATTGAAATTATTTATAGAAATTAATCTATGTCAAAAATACTCAAATAGACAACTAAATTCTAAATTCACTTTTAATTTGTTCAAATATTATTTTGGGACAGAGGATATGAAAGTACACATCCTAAGGTTTCCAAATATATTTTATTTAAATTTTTTGGATTTCTAGAATTTGAATTATGCCAAATTTCATCAAACAAGCATATTTGAATTTGAACCTACTTAGGTTTGCCAATTTTAAGTTTGGCCAGTAATAACAGAGTCTACATGTTCAGGGCTTTTCAGAAAGTTCAATTTTGCCAAAATTGGAATTATAGATCTAAAGTTATTCACAAAACAATGTTTACAAAGATCTACAATTAACAAGTGTGTGCACGTATCAAAATTGAAATTCTTTGATTTCAATGTGTTCTACATATTGTGCTGATTTCAAAAAGTACAAAATCATCTAATTTAGATCCATGGTTCAAAAGTTATTGCAATTCTAAGATGGGGGGCTTTTCTGCAAATTTACAAGGGCTTCTCTGTTAAAAGAAAAATAGGGCGATCCGAGGGAACCTAAACGAAGCGATCTGATTGGCTGAAAACGTTTCGCGCGGATCGCTGTTGTGAGCCATGGGATTTAAGTGGTATTGGACGTCCCAGATTAAACGTACCGATTCACTAGGTGGATCTAATCCTAGCCATCCATCGGATCCGACGGACAGGACACAGGGGAGCTCACCTCGCTGGTGGGGCTGCCGGACAATGGCACCACGGTGGCCGGCAACGCAGCGCTGGACGGAGATGGAGCTCCGGTCGCCGTCTTGCTCAACGGTAATGATGAACCGACTCAGGAGACCATGCCGAAGAAGATGGTGACGGTGGCGCACTTCTTCGCCTCCGATAACAACGACGGTGAGTGGCCGGAGATGCGCGGGCGCCGATGACCCTCGGGTCTTGCACGACGGAGGTGTTCCGGTGGCTCCCTAGGCACGGGAGGGGCACGACGAGAAGCGGGGAGTCACTACGAAGACGAAGGCGTGGTCGGGATGCTCTGCGCTTCCGATATCGACGACAATGGGTGACCGGAGATGGTTCGGGCGCCGGTACTCCTCCGTGTGCTCGAACTTGATGATTCCCTGCGGGAAAATTTCGAAAGGACGCATCAAAAGATGCGAACGACTAAGGTAAAGGATGTGTAGCCAAAAGGGGGTGGATCAACCTTCGGTGTCGGCCGAAATCGAGGAAGAACGACGACGGGTACAGTGCACTCCGGCGAGGAATTCTCGGGACCTGAGGGCCTGAAACAGAAGGGGGAAGAGGGGTATTGAAGAGGGAAGGGAGGGTTTCTAATAGGTGGGCTCGGTGGAGGAATTAACTGTATTAAACACGAGATTTATGCAAAATCAAAACAGAAGTTTCGGCCGTTTCTTCTCAGTATCGCGAGGAAGAAGACATGATGTCACTGCTGACGTCATCACTCATTTTTTTTATTTTCCTGTTTTCCTATTTCTTTAATAACTTCTGTTTTATAAATCCAAACAACCTCATTTAAATTTCTAAAAATTTGTAATTAAAATATCTACCAAAGGGAAACATTATTTTGATGATTCCAACACAATTCAATTTTAATATTTTGTAATTAAAATTAAATCACTAATAGTACTTAATAGCATTTTAAAATAGAAAAAAGTAAAATGTGGTTTTTGATTAAATAAATTTTTAGAGACATTAAACATTTCAAATAATATTTTTGGAAGTCATTTTCAAACCATTTTCATAATTAATAATTTTAGGATATGAAGGATTTATTAATAGTAACTTAATGCTATTTAATTAGTTCATATCAAATTATTAATATTGTTGATCAATAAAATTTAGAATAAAACCACCAGTCATGATATTGTTTTCAAAATCTTTATGTTATTTTCAAAGCAATGCATTTCTTTTTCACCCCTTCATGTTTAAAACTTGGAATAACAACTAAAAGTTATTATTAACAATTTTATTCTCATCAAATAATTTTGGGGATTAGAACTTTATTAAGGGTTATAAATCTTTGATTTTTGGTTGCCAAAATATTATCAAGGTAATAGTTGAATTGAAAACACTTTATGTAAAGGTTTGTTAAATAAGATATTCCCTTTATATAAAGAAACTTATTTTTTTGAATAAGGTTTTAGGGTTTAAGGAACAAGGCATAATTGGATTGGTAAACTCAATTTCATTGAAATATGTATTGTTTTCTTTTGTTTCTTGCTTCTCATTTGGTTTTTGGTGACTTGCACAATATGAGAACAAAAAGTTTCAAATTTTTGTGATTTTTGCATTTTCCAAAAATCAGGGATGTTACAGACTACCACCCTTAAAAGGAATCTCGTCCCGAGATTTGGGAAGGTTAGAAAGAAAGATTTGGGTAATTGGATTCCAAAACAACTCGGTGGGCTACCACCCTTAAAAGAAACTTTTGTGGGTAGTCTATTTTCATTAGATTGGAGTGTAGATTGATTTGAGATTGGCTTGAGTACAACTTTCCTTTGTGGTAGAGGTGTAGACTAACATAGGTCTGTTGGACTACCTTTGACACTGAGGGGTCACTCTTTGGGTCAATCAAAAGCCTTTGGTTCACTCTCAACTTGGTCTTTTGATATCCTTGACAATCTTCCATCTTGTTGTTGTCATCCTTGAAGGAAAACATCATGCTATTTCTAAACAAACTCTCATATAACACATACTGGGTAGTTGTGTTTCTTCATTACTTATTCTCTTGGTGTAGTTGGCTCTGAAATCTTCATAGCTCATGAAACTTGGGGTTCACTTGTCTTTCTTCACTTGTTGATTGGCTTGATACTCCTTATTAGGCAGTTGGCATTGACATGGATGTGATTGTTCCTTCACACAGAAGAAAGAAATTTGATACTAGCATTCCTCAAATGGGATGGCTTGTGTATCAATAGGGTAAAGGTTGTATGATTCCAAATGGTTCTCACTATGGTTGGTGAATGAGTATGGTGTTGGGTTTGATCTAGTAGGAATGAGTAGAGATTTAGAAAGATGGCTAAGGAAGGTTCTTATCCCAAAATAGCAGATCAAGGAAACTCATCTTGAAAACAACACATAACAACACAATCATCACACCAGACAATAAAGTTTTCAAAAACATCTAGTATTGTCATACCACACTCATTGGTATGATCAATACACTAACACGTTAACATTGTTCTAACAAACTAGATTGGTGGTCTCATCTATATCTTCTTGAGTTTCTTCAAAACTCTTCTCTCAATATATTGGGGTGTTCTTGATTGTTGTGAAGTCTATATTTTTCTTCAAGTTTCTTCCAAAATCTTGAATGTAGGTCTTCAGGTGGTGAAAATACTTCTTGCACTTCTTGGTATGATCATCAACATTCCTGTCTTGATGGTATTGAAGAGGGAGGTCATCTAGAAAATTTTGAAGGTGAATAATAGATGAGATGATATGAGAAGAATCAAGATGATTGTTTTGTTTCTAGAAAGTTTGAACATAGAAAGTTTTCAATCCTAGGGTGATCAATGGGTTATTAAAAACTTGTTGCAAATCGGATATTCACTATAGTGAGAGATACTGGCACCCGCTAGCCAATCAGGGAACGGTCTCGTGTTCGTGGACACGTAAAGTTGTCCGGGCCGCTTCATCTCACTATGCCGCTAGGATCCAAAAGTACTCAAAGGAGTCAATAAATTTGATCAAAAAGGGTTTTCCAAACCTAAGGGTCTCGAATCCTACAGGCAACACAATGCTCTGATACCATTTTGTAGCATCCCAACTTTTAATAAAGATGGAATACCTGTGTTATTGTGCTAGTCCCTGGATCAATTGCTAGCACCACAGTACAAAATGAAATATCATGCAAATGCATCAAATTCTATTACAACGCATGATCCAGTCTTTACAAAATAGGATTACAACTTGCATAGTCTTAGAAGACTAGCAGAAAAGAAAGAAATACAGCGGAAAACAAGGTACAACATTGAGCCCATCTTCTTCATGTGCCACAGGCAAAACATGTTGGCGATAGTCTCGAGATCCTAAACGAAATCCTCACTCGTCTTCAGAAACATCTGCAATATGGAATATGCAGCCACAAGGGAGTCAATACAATTTAATGTATTGGCAAGTAACACTATGGTGGATATAGATGACAAGACTAATACTACATGCTTATTTGGCTGAGTGGAGTTTAGGCTAAGTTTGCATAAAGCCAATTTTGTCCTATCTCTTTTGTAAAAGAAACTTTTCTTTTCAAAGGGGTGGCAACATTGGATTAAGATCCAAGCACCACAATACCGTTCACTTGGTCAAAATTTTACTTATTGAAATTGATGATGAGATTCTTCCGTCAATCCTTGTCCAGCTGCTCATAGTTGTCCATAACCGAGGACACGGCTAAGATCTTAGTTTGTTGACTCTGCAGAGGTTGTGCACTTTCACCCTTTGTCTTCAATTAGCCCAAACATCCTATACACCCGGAGTGCATCATGGAAAGGAGAGAATCGAGACGAGATCTTTCAGAAGCAAGAATTCTTCTAGTCCCCAAGTTCCGAGTGAACTTATGCATAATTTACTTGGAACTTTGATAGCATCTCCGACTGATATTTCTTTTTTGTTGTCCGAATGACACTTCCTTGTGTTTCCACGCAGGCCTACGTAACCCACTCCGAGGAAGTGTTGGCGAAAACCACCAAACTCCTCGAGGTGGAGACGAAGCTGCGTGAATCAGTTGAAGCTGATGCCAAGAAGCTGGGGAAGCTGGCGAGAAAGTATAGAAAAAGATCCCATGCTGCAGAAGATGAACTGACCAAGCTATCTGCCCAGATTGCCGACACTCACCGTGCTTTGATTGGTAATGATTCCCGACTTTCTTTCATAACCCGGATTTTCATTCTGATAAATAGTCGGAATTCCTTGCTTAAACCTTTCTATTTTCTGCAGGGCCGGATGACGAGACTCCGGATGAAGATGACATAGCGAAACTGAAGACCATAAAGAGCACAATCCGGCAACTCTATGCCGGCACCAAATGGGTTCTTCAGGCTTTGAAGTGGCCGGGGACTGGACACGGTAGCTTGAACACGCTGCTTGATGCGTGTTCCACTATCCCCGAGTGGATCGAACACTGGAAACTCTCATCATGCCGGGTTGGCGTAACCCGGGGGCTTGCTCTGGCTAAAGCGTACTTTCCCAAGCTGAGCCGGCAAAGCTCGTTGGCGGTTTCCAGAGTTCAACCATGACGGCTCCAAGTTTTCAGCCAAAAACTACAAGGCCACCAAGGTTCGTCACTCGAGAAGTCTGATTGCCGATAGTCTGGATGTCAGTCTGATTGTTCCGCCATACGACGCTGAAGATAAGGTAATTAAGTCGGATCCTCCAAAGCCTTATGACATGCTGGCACGGTGGAAGGCGGAAGCTGCTCAGCTGAGGGAAGAGGCCGCGAAGAGGAAGGCTGAGGACGATACTGCACCTACTACCTCAACGCCGATTGTTCCTCCTCCCCCGCGTGCCGGTACTGCTGCTGACCCGGCTGCTGCCGCCGCAAAGACCGTTGAGGAACAAGTCAAAGATCAAGACCCGGCTGCCAAGGGCAAGGGCAAGATGGACGACTCGACCCAGGAGGCCGAGTGAACTTTTACCTGCTACCGTCTCAAAGACTTCATTTGGCCGATGGGCCTTTTAAAACAATTATTCTTTTGATAGTGCGCCTGTGCACTTTTTAATACTACTATCCTGGTTTGTAATACGTTTAAAACCTTAATATCTTTCATGGCCCTTCTGGCCTTTGCGTAAATTTGATATTTCTTAACTTTGAGCTTTTTCATTCCTGGTTTTCCGACTTTCGCTATGGCTCCTTTTGCGAGACTCGGTTTCCGGGTCTCATGGGTTTTGACAAATGGACTTTTTCTAAGTCCCCAAGTCCCCAGGACTCGGATTTTTGGGTTTTCAAGCTGAATAGCTAGATAATTTGTTTCTTTTTTCAAATTCCCAAGTCCCCAAGGCCCGAATTTCCGCGTCTAGGGTGTTGGGTTTTTTTCAAAAGAACAAATTGTTTCTGCTAAGGCCCAAAACCTAGAGGCGTTCATATAGGTTTGAAGCTATGCTTAATATACTCTGAGTTTCCGGCTGTCAGGCTTGTACTCTGCATAACTTGTGGTTTAGATGACCCTTTTGACCTTCTTCTACTATAAGCCGGCTTTCGCGTGGATAATCAATGTTGCTACAGCTATACAAAGACAGAGTCAGGCAAGTCCCATTGGGCATCATGACTGATTATAATCATACGCTAGCAAATCATGCCACTTTAGTGCGAGTCACATCAAACTTAAGCAAGAAAAGTCAAGAAAGTGTGGCTCTATTGCCCGGTTATAAGATTGCAGCCGTACTTATTACAAGTAATCGGCCCTTATAACTCAATGGCATCGTGGCCGGGTCTTTGAGTTTGCACCTGTGCTATTCAAGCAATCAGCCCCCAAGACCTAAATATATGCAATTTGCTAGAAAAACTACTATACTAAGAACAATAAATGATACTTACCTGGAAGAAAAACAGAAATATAAAACTTGACAAAAAACACACGAAAAAGGAACATTATATTGTTTAACCATCTCTTTATTGATATGAGAAAAGTTAGGTCAGCAGGCCGCCTCATTAAAAACTCTCCAGTCCCCTTAGGTACCCTGGATAGGAAAAGAGTGCGTCTGGAACCTGCTGCCTGTTACATCGTGTAATTCCACTTGTGAATCTAACCTATTCTAGGTATAGTAGGGACGCAATTGAGCCACGTTCCATGGTCTTTCTCTTTCTTGCATAGATCAAGTGGTATGAGCGGTGTCATTAACATTAGCCGACTCTTCCCTTGCATCTATCAAGTAATAAGATCCGTTGTGCAGATTCCGGCTTATAATGAACGGTCCTTCCCATGGTGGGGATAACTTGTGTTTTCCTTCCATTGACTGTACCAGGCGCAGAACCAGGTCTCCTTCCTGGAAGACCCGGATTTTGACCCGCCGACTATGGTATCTCCTCAGATCCTGCTTGTATATGGCTGATCTCTCCAAAGATTGTTCCCTGTGCTCTTCCAGCATATCCACGGCATCCTGCCGGGTCTTCTCGTTCTCCACCTCGACGTAAGCCGACACTCGAGGCGAGTCGTGAATAATATCAGTTGGCAATACCGCCTCTGCGCCATAAACCATAAAGAACGGTGTCATCTGAGTAGATCTGTTAGGCGTGGTGTTGATTCCCCAAACCACTGAAGGTAACTCCTCAACCCACGCACCAGCAGCTTTGATGCACGGGACTCGCAGTCGTGGCTTTAATCCACGAAGTAACTCCTGATTTTCCCTCTCCACTTGTCCATAAACCCACGAAGCTATATCGTGCCGGATTCCGTTGTTACCACAAAATTTCTCCATCTCACCAAGGGACATGTTGGTTCCATTGTCCGTTATTATGCTATGGGGATACCCAAACCGATAGATAATCCTTTTCAAGAACTTGACTGTCGTAATTGCTTCACAATTGGTAACTGGCATAACCTCAACCCACTTGGTGAACTTATCAATAGCCACCAAAAGATGTGTCTTTTTGCAAGGCGACATGTGAAAAGGGCCAACCATATCCATACCCCAAACAGCAAACGGCCAGGTTAACGGGATAGTCCGCAATTCCATAGCCGGCACATGAGTTTGGCGAGCGTACCTTTGACATCCATCACACCTTGCCACCAAGCGCTCTGCATCTGCTAGGGCCGTGAGCCAGAAGAACCCGTGTCGATAAGCTTTGTCCACAAGGGAACTTGTGGATGCATGATGCCCACAATCACCTTTGTGGATTTCCTTCAAGATCTGCCGGCCTTCTTCTGGTGCTACACAGCGTAAAAAGACTCCTGCCGCGCTTCTTTTATACAGCTCCCCATTGATTATAGAATAGCCCTTTGCTCGCCTCAAAATTTGCCTTGCTAGTACTTCCTGCTGTGGTAACTCGCCCCAAGATATGGAAGCCAGAAACGGCTCTGTCCACTCGGGGACAGCACGTACAGTGGCCACGAGCTCCAAATCCGGGTCTTGGTTGGCCACTTCTTCCTCTGACTCGGTTTTAACTGATGGCCGTCATAGCTCGTCCAGGAACACATTGGGTGGAACCGGCTCTCTGCGCGAGCCGAGTCTGGCGAGTGCATCTGCTGCCTCGTTTTTTCTTCTATCTATGTGTTCCACCTCATACCCGGAAAAACACCCGGCAACCCTGTCCACCTCTCTGCGGTATGCTGCCATAGTTGCATCTTTTCTATCCCAAGTTCCTGAGACCTGTTGTACAACAAGGTCCGAATATCCGTAGCATCGTATCCTCTTGATGTTCATCTCCTTGGCTACCTTCAGTCCGTGCAATAATGCCTCATACTCGGCCATGTTGTTGGAACAATCAAAGTGAATCTGCAACACGTAGCTCAACTTGTCTCCTTTGGGTGATGTGAGCACCACTCCAGCTCCTGATCCCTCATATTGCTTGGAACCATCAAAGTGCATTATCCAAGACTCGGAACTTGGTGTCATTGTGGGCATACCAGTGTGAGTCCAATCATTGATGAAATCAACCAGAGCTTGAGATTTGATTACTGACCTGGGCTCGTAGTTGATGTGATAATCTCCCATCTCGATCGCCCACTTGGCTATTCTTCCTGTTGCATCCGAGTTTCTGATGATATCCGACATCGGTATGGAGCTAACCACTGTGGGGTGTTCCTGAAAATATGGATTCAATTTCCGGCTGGCCATGAAGACCCCAAAAACCAGTTTTTGCCAATGTGGGTAGCGCTGTTTTGCCAACGTAATAAACCGGCCTCTGGACCGGGTGATCTTTTCCATCCTCTTTGCGCTTGACAACAACCACTGCGCTAACCGCCCGGGGCCTAGCAGCAATGTATAATAGCATGGGATTTTTGGGACCCGGGGCTGCCAAAACTGGTGCCTCAGATAACTGCTTCTTTAGTGCTTCCAACGCCTCATCCGCCTTTTGGTCCCAAACAAACTTATCAGATTTCTTCAAGAGCCGGTATAGTGGTATTGCTTTTTCTTCGAGTCTGGATATAAATCGGCTTAATGCTGCTACACACCCTGTAAGCTTCTGAACGTGCTTCAGGTTTTCCAGCTTTTTCAAACTCTGGATAGCTTTGATTTCATCCGGGTTTGCCTCAATCCCTCTCTCGGAAACGATGAACCCGAGAAATTTTCCTGCTGGAACTCCAAACACACACTTTGTAGGGTTGAGTTTCATCTGATACCTTCTCAGGTTCTTGAATGTTTCCTTTAGATAATCGATGAATGTCTCGGCTTTCCTAGTCTTGATCACCACGTCATCCACGTAAGCATGAACGTTGCGTCCAATTTGGTCCTCGAAGCACTTCTGAATGCACCGCTGATAAGTTGCGCCAGCATTCTTCAATCCAAAAGTCATGGTTTTGTAACAAAAGGCCCCAAAGGGGTTATAAACGATGTTTTCTCCCAATCTTTCTTCTTGAGCTTGATCTGGCGATACCCGGAATATGCATCCAGGAAACATAATAAGTCGCTTCCAGCCACTGCGTCTATGATCTGATCAATCCTTGGAAGGGCAAACGGATCCTTTGGGCAATGCTTGTTGAGACTCGTATAATCTATGGACGTCCTCCACTCGTTACTCTTTTTCAGTACTAGAACCGAATTTGCCAGCCATTCCGGGTGAAATACCTCCATGATGAAGCCGTCTGTCAATAGCCAAGCAATTTCTTCTCCTATAGCCTTTCTTCTTTCCTCATTGATCTTCCTCAGGCCCTGCTTCACGGGCCTAGATTTGGGATCAACATGCAAGCTGTGCTCTGCTAACTCTGTGGGGATACCCGGCATATCGCTAGGCGTCCAAACAAACACATCTTGATTCGAACGAATAAATTCCACGAGTGCTTTTTCCTGCTCATTGTCCAGGATAGATCCTATAGCAAATTGCTTAGAGGGATCGCCTTCGACAAAGGCCACCATTTTGGTATATTGTGCTGCTTTAAACTTTGCTCTCTCATCTTCAGTGTTCGGTCTTTTCAATGTTGTTCTATCATCCGGGTCTACTTGAGACCGTTAATACTTGAGTTCTTCCTTCCTGCAGGCCTGTTACGCCATTGCCGCGTCTCCTTCGTCACACTCAGCTGCTATAACCCGGTTTCAATGTATGGTGATGGTTTGCTTAGGACCCGGAATCTTTAGCTGTAGGTATACGTAACACGACCTGGCCATGAACTTAGCGTAAGCCGGCCTTCCGAATAGCGCGTGATAAGGGCTGCGCAACTTTACAACCTCGAACGTGAGCCATTCAACCGGGAAATTATCCTTGATTCTCCAAAAGCAACCTCTAAAGTGATATTTCCCTCGGGGCACGCCGAGTGACCCGGCACAATCCCGTGAAAAACTGTTGAACTTTTCTGTAGCTGAGACTCCTCGAGACCCATGCGTAACAAAGTTTCCCAGTATAAGATGTTGATGCTACTTCCACCGTCCATTAAGACCTTTTTCAGCTCATAACCATTAACTTGCGGCGCGACCACCAATGCTAGCACACCCGGATGTTCTATTGTGTCCGGGTGATCCCTCCTGCTCCACGTCACCTCTTGATCCGACCATCTTAAGTACCTTGGAACAACTGAATTGACCGCGTTCACTGCTCTCTTGAGTATCTTTTTATCCTTGTTGGAAGTTCCTGTAGTGTGTACGTGATATTGTCCCAACTGCTTGGGGTTAGCTTGGAAACCTCTAGCTCCACGCTGGTTATTACCCGGGTTACCACCTCCTGGGTTGCCTGCTGGGGGTGGGCCATTGCCCGGGTTTCCACCTGGACCCGGTCCTGCAACCCGGCCTGCACCTCGCATAGCTTTGTTTACCTCCTCGTTCTTCCATCTCTGTAAATCCACACACTGCTCCAATGAGTGGTTAGCCGGCCTTCTGTTCCTGCTGTGTTTCGGACACGCCATTCTGAAGACATCCCAGTTGTTACCCGGCCTCGGTGGCCCCTGGTAGTTTCCTCCGTTATGGTTTCCTCCGTTAAAATTTCCTTCTGCTCTAGGTCTCGAAGACTCGGCTTCTGTACTTTCGACAAACTCGGAACTTCCCTCAAACGGGCGTTTGTTCTGGTTGTTTCCATTATTCCCTCCATGGTTACCCGGCGTAGATCCATTGCCGGTTCTTCCATTATTGCTCGTGTTTGCTTTTGCTTTCTTATCATCGACATCCTCCTCTGTGGTATCCGTAGCAGCGTGCTTATTGCATGCATCCATCAACTCTCCCATCGTAACCTCTGAAGCATTCCGACTAGATTTCATGCGAGTTATTTTTTGCACTAAAGGTGTGTACTTGCATGTCTTTGCCATAGCTTGTAATGCATCCTTTGGCTGAATATCTGTGGACGAATGCAGTATCTCCATAACCTGGCGCACCCAGCTGCGCGCCGACTCTCCCTTCTTTTGCACACACCGTTCTAGATCATCTATAGTAAACAATTTCCTGCACGTTCCGTGAAAGTGCTTGATAAACGCAGTTTTTAACTCACCCCATGACTTGATAGATCCTTCAGGTAAATTGTTGAACCACAACTTTTCCGCTCCTTCTGACATCATTAAGTACATGAACTTGGCTTGAAGATTTTCAGATGCGTTGCGAATCGACATAGCCATCTCATAGCTGCTCAACCATGTTTCTGGATCCATAGTCGGCTCATAATTCACTACTTTGCCCGGTTCCTTGAATTTATCCGGGTAAGTCTCAGCCCTGATGTTATCCGACAGACACTTGGGCCCAACAATATTAGTTGGTACTGGCCTTACTCGGGAAACATGCGATCCAGCGGGGGGTACGGCTGGACGTGGTACTGCTGCTGGTTTTGTACACCGCAGACCCGGCCGCGGCTCGCCTGGCTCTGGAACTATCCACAATGGCTTGTGCTGCTGATGCTGCTGGTGCCGCCTGAACGCGGGGAGGAGGCGGCATTTGCTGCTGCTATGCCCTCCGTCGCGCCGAACTTGTTTGAATATTACCGGTATTGCCATGTTGTCGGCTGATATATGGCGTCCCATGCATTTCACTCCTATTATCCGGGTAGTTAACTTGCTGTGCCACTGCTGTGCGCAATAGATCTATCGCCCGCCGGGTCTCCTCTGCGTTGGGTGACTCTCTTACGGGGATCTGATTCAATGCAATCGTTGCTGCGTATACATTGTCCATGGGGTTGTTGAAGTGTCCTGGAGGCGTGCGAAATCGTGATGGTGGTGGTGGTGGTGCTGTGTTTCCAATAGTGACCCCAGTCTGCAATGTGGGTAACCCGGCCGGCACGTTTGCCGGCTGTCCTCCCCCAGTCGTAGGCTGATGCAAAGTTTCCTGATTCACAACTGGAATTGGCTGATCCTAGGGCGTGATGAATAGCGTGGCCGGGTTTATGACTCCACCCGCTGCTGGTAACCTCGTTTGGTGTCTTTGGTGCACCCTGGTTGTCTCAACCCGGAGCCGGATCTCCAATGCGTCCAGCTCACGTTGGCGTGTGGCTATCCCTTGCTTTTCTGCTTCCACATCTCTCCTCTGCTGCTCCAATGCACGGCGGGCCACATCCAGATCCCTAGCGCGTGCCGCTGCGTTCTCCGGGGTTATTACCGTAGCTAGCACTGTGGGATCCAGGATCATGTCGTTGTTGAACAGGGCCGGGTGTTGTGGATTTGAAGGACCCGCCCCCGGCGTCCTGTTCGCCATAAACCAAAACATATTCGCCTGCAGCTCGCTATCCTGCTGCGGCTGGTGACTGAAGCCGACTCTCCGTCAACCCGGGTTCAGAACCGGATTTCCATCAGCCGGATTTTGCTGCTGGGCCAATGCTCGCGCCGCTTCGACCGCGGCTGTAGTCACGTCCCCCTGATTGAGATTGGTTGCAGGGGCCGTGTAGACTGCGACCTGGCGCGCGATGCTTGGTGAAGACTCATATTCCTCCTCATCGCAGCTATCCTCCTCGTACCGGTCCTCCAGCAAGTGTAGGATAGACTCGGTATCATCTTCTCTCATGACCCGGCCACGCGGGTTCCGTGCCGGCTGCTCCTCCGGCTGTTCCCTCTTCGTGGTGGGCTCTTCTATCGGATCTACCGTCCCGACCGATTCTTCTCCATCCGCCTGATACAGAATCAAATCCAAAATCATCAGGGATTGAACCGGACATACGTACCATGCCGATGAAGACGTTGACCCGCCGATTGTAACGACAGATCCGGATTCGAGCAGATCCGACTCTGGCCCCCGGCCAAAATCGTCCACCATCTTCTCTCCGTTGGGGTTGGTGTAGATCTCGCCGATGACGAGGTTCTTCATGTTCTCCCGAGCTTCTCCCGTGATGTAAACACCCTTGGACGTAGGCCCCACGGTGGGCGCCAACTGTCGTGGGATAATCACGGTAGACGTTACAAGGTGTAACTTATCTTGGGGCAATTCGACTCTGGCGTTTGGGAGAGGGTTTCGCTCAGGGGAGGTCATGGTGATAAACGACCTGGTAGACGGAAATCAAGTCGCCGAGTCTCCGATCTGGATATATTATCTCAACACTCGTGTTACAAAGGATACTCAAATAGCTAGTAAAACTTGTGTCTCGTCTAACCCTAGGAGCCGGCTTATATAATATCCGGATCCCCTGGCTTCCTGTCCAAGGAAGACTCGGAGTCCTACCCGGGTACCGCTTACAAACCCTAAGCTTCCTTATCGAAACCCACAATCCGGGTTGCGAGGCCTACACTCTTGGGCCTTCTAGAAACTCCTTTTCCTTAAGCGGGTCTTGCGCAGCTCCCTTTGGGCCGAGTTAAACCTTGGCATTAGCCTACCGGGTTATCATCCCTCCATCATGGTTCCTGTTCGTGGTTTCATCTCCCCTCTTAGCCTCCTTCTTAGTCTCGCTGGGTGGGATTAGCCATGGAAGGTTAGTGGCCAAGTTCTTTCTCCTTCCTCCCTGGAAGGGGCTCCACCGCGTGCCGCTGACCAATCGACAGCTTACCGACAAAGCCCAGCCCGTGGGCCTTGTTCAGCTGACCGAATTTACCGAGTTTCTCTAGCCCGTAAGCTCTGCAAGGCTGGCCTCTTCCTGTGTTCCCCCTACTCTATCTCTGCGAGATCTTTCGCTACCTCCCTCCTCGCAAGAATCCACCTGCCTCTCAAACCCTACTCCCAACGTCGCTCCCCTCCGCCGCAAAACCTGCCCCCCTCTCTATCTTTCTCTTCCTGATCGTGGCCCCTGGCCGACCCACTCGTCCCGTAAACTCCTTTCCCATTCTGGTAAAACTCAATCTCCCAGCTCCCCGCCCCTCCCTGCGACCTTCTCCCTTCCCCTCCCTGCCATGGCACGGGCCAAATTTCGTCTTTCGGCCCTGTGGGAGCTTGGCCCTTTTCCTATTAACACGTGGTTGCCTCCCCATCAAAGTCTTTCCCACTGCGCCCCCTCGCACTCCACCGCTGCTCGACTCTACCATCTCCACGTGCCATCGTTGTTTGGCCTCCGACCACTTCGTACCGGATTGCCGGGTCCGGATTCGCTGCCGGCGCTGCAGAATCTCCGGCCACCTCGAGGGATCTTCTAAGCTTCCTCCCTTCGGTTACCTCTCCTTCCCTAACCTCCCGCATCCTAATTTCCTCTCCCTTCTCAATCCCGGCTCCCCAATGGCCTCCTACACGACTGTAGAAGCTCAGGGTGGCCACGCCATCCAGGAAGCCTCGGTTAATCCGGCCCCGCTGTTATGTGCTCTCTATTTTGCTGATGATCACTCTCGGGCCGTCTGTCGCCTGGCCTTCCCCGCCGCCGCCGCTCTAACGGACTCAGACGAGGATGGGCCCAAGCCTGTTTTGGACCTTGGCGATGGCCCGACGCCTGAGGAGGGTGAGATTGTACCTAGCAAAGGTGATGCGGGTTTCATCCCCATTGTCGATGCTGCGAGCTCCCTCACCGCTCCCGAGCAGACTAAATCCAAGGCCGAGACCATCCTCGACGCCGAAGATTTCGATGTGTTGGTCCGGACGGACTACATCGACGTGTACATGCCTTATCTGGACATGAACCACTATGAGCACCTGGCCTATGCCTTCGTCAATCCTCCCGGTATTTCCCCTGCCCCGCTGATTCATCAAGCGGTCGCCTTGGGGTGCGGCCCGGAACGCGCTACCTTTTTCATCTTCCTATAGGACCAAGCTAGCTATGTTCTCCTATCATGAGGCTCACGAGAACGCGATCAATAATGGACCCTCCGTGGGGAGAAAAACCTCGGTCCACTTCATCCGGTACAACGAAACCGAACACCGGTTTCTTTTCGAGCATGAAGTTTTGGCCTCCCTGTCCATTGAAGACTACCCACTCCAGAATGGTTCCGTGCCCACGTCACCATCTCCTCCGCCCCCTACGCAAACCCCCACGACATCGACTCGATCTGAACATCAAGAACTATGGTGGCCTAGGCATCATCGGCCGAGTGACCATCATTGGTGTCGCGGGATAATCACGGCAGACGTTACCAGGGGTAACTTATCTTGGGGCAATTCGACTCTGGTGTTTGGGAGAGGGTTTAGCTCAAGGGAAATCATGCTATCAATCGATCTGGTAGCTCTGGCAATCAAGTCGCCGAGTCTCCGATCTAGGGTTACAATATCAGCTCTCGTATCACAGGGATACTCGAATATCTGGTGAGGCTCTCTTTTCCTAGCCCTAGGAGCCGGCTTATATCTTACTCGGCCCCTTGGCTTCCTATCCAAGGCATACTCGGAGTCCTACCCAGTCACCACATACAAACCCTAAGTTTCCTAATTGTAACCCCCAAAGCCGGGTTACGAGAGGCCTACACTACTTCTTGGGCCTTCTAGAAACTCCTCTTCCTTGAGCCGGGTCTTGCGCAGTTCTCTTTGGGCCGGATTACACCTTGGTGTTAGTATACCGGGTTATCATCCCTCCATCAGTAGTCCCCAGAATAGCTTGGGCTTCGCGGGATCAACCATGAAGTGCACGCTATTCACTGCAAAACAGTAAACATACAAGTTCATAGAATCCCGGGTTAGAATTCTTTGATAATAGCTAGGCCTAACTCTGTAGGTGGTCCATATGGTAACCCGGCTTTCTCCGAGTCTAACATTGTTTTCCCGAGTGAACACTCCTAGAAAACACATAAGACCCGGCTCACACCGTTCGTTAGTTAGTCCGAATATCGCGGTGGGAATCTGTTCCAATCTCTTCCGGATATCTCGTAACGGGCGCCTTCAATGCTTATCCCAAAAAATCCGGCTAAGTATCTTTTCTCTGAAATTTTTGGCCTTTGCCGCCCAACCCTAGGGCATTTTCCCGCTCAGCTCCTATAAATAGGCACCCAAACGGCACCGTTCAGATCCACTTCGCCATTCGTCACCATCTCTTCACTTCCTCTTCTCTCTCGGCGCCCTCGCCTCCGAGCTCGAGCCTGCACTGCTGCGCCACCTGCAAGTACGTTCGCCGGAGACGAGCCGGTGCCATCCGTCCGCGAGCTCGTCACCGGAATCGAGCCGCTGCCCGTCCGCCGCGCCCGCACTGGCGACGCCGCCTCGCCCTCGAGCAACCCACCGGAGAACCTAGGCCCACCCCCTTCAAGCCTTCCGCCACCGCCGCGTTTTTGCTAAGATCTCTCCGGTAAGCTCTTCATCTCCTTGAATTTGATCTTTGATTTCGCGAGTAGATTGGATCTAGCTCTGCCCCTAGATGTCCTTTTTATTCCCCCTTGATTATTCACTCCATGCTTTGCACTTCCATAACCAATGCTTGATCTAGACTCAATAGCACACCTCACAGCGCATCTCCATCTCTTGTAATCACGATTTTCCCCATAAATTTTTCCACCTGGATCCAATCAGCCAACATTTCCTGTTAGCATTATTCTCTAAGTCGGATAACAATCATTTTTGGGGTCTCTAGTTGTTTCAACTCTTCACTTTGTCTCCTTTTTAGATCAGGCTCATGGCACCTAAGTCTAGTGCAAAACTGAAGGGGAAACAACCGGCTAGCAAGGCGAAGCCGAGTCAATCGATCTCTGCCAATTGGGCGAGGTCAACCGTGACCAAGGCCAAGCTAGATGAACTCGAAGAGTCGGGTGTCTTGCCCGCCCGAGAAGACATTCACTGGCGTGTACCTGGGGACGAGACTCGGCCTTCCCCGGGTCTTGATGAGGTAGTGATCTTCGTAGAGCACGTGATCCGGGGTATTCGCCCCCCGGGTCATCCTTTTTTCCGCGAACTGCTAGATCATTACAAACTCCGCGTGTTTGATATTGGCCCTAATTCTATGCTGAACATTACTCACTTTATTGTCTTGTGTGAGTCGTATTTATGCATTCCTCTGAATCTTGCACTCTTCCTTGAACTATTCCAATGCAAACCGTTCCGAGAGAGCGGCGATGGGGCCCTCCTGGTTTGCGGAGGGGTTTCTATCCAGAGACGGAGGAACTCCTTAATGCCGACTCTGAGTCTTAACTCCCATGTCAAACACTGGCAAAAGACCTATTTTTATTGCCAGGACACCTCCTCAGCAGGTGAAAAACCATTGCCGGGTTTCACCAAAGATCTCCTCACTCTTTCCGACAATCTCAACTCCTATGCCTCTGAGTCAGAGCGGCAATCTATCCAGCCCCTCCTCGCCAAGCTTGCTGTACTCTCGGCCCAAGGCCTTCTTGGGCTCAACCTAATCAAAACTTTGGTGACTTTCCGGATCCAACCCAATGCTCTCCGGCCCAAACTTATGTGTAGCTACTATGAGCACGTCACTCCCTTCTCTATTCCTTGAGAAATTACCCGGCCGCGGACGCGAACAAGATAATGAAAAACTTCTTGACCGAAAAGCTGGAGGTGATCCGGACCATATCCGGCTTGGATCCTTTCACCCGCGATAGCCCGGCCCCAGCTGTAAGAACCGGCTACCACTTTTTTACCCGACTGATACTTTTGCTGCAAAATTACTAACTTTCGTCACTGCATTTTTCTCTCAGGAGGACAGCGCTTTCTGGATGATTGACACCCCACCTCCTTCCGAAAACTTGGAAGAGGACGAGGAGCCGGCTGACACGGACGAAGGTAGCATCTGAGTCTCACCCGCTCCCATATCCGTTAACTTATATCTCCAACTTGTTTTCCTTTTTCCGACAATACATTATGCTATCCAGGGTTGGAGCACAAGGAGGAGACCCAATCTGATGAAAGTGAGGTTGAGCTGGACATAGAAGTTGGGGCGAAGAGGAAGGCCCGGGGGGTTGTATTCAAGGTTCCTTACTCCTCTATTGCCTCCAAACCATATTCATATGCTAACATGTGCAAGCTTAACCAACACTTGTCCGATTCGTCGCACCTGAAGGAACCCTCACCAGTCAAGCGCAGGGTAACCCGGAACTCTCCGGGTGACGACCCTCTTCACCCGGGTATCCCTTTGTCCCCAGCTCGCCGAGCCGGTATTCCCCAAACCCATACTTTCAACTCTCCCCAAAAACATCCTTCTCCCAATCATCCACTAGCTGGGAAATTCCGGGTCTCACTTTCGGACTCTTTATCAGCATCCTCCGGGTCTAGCAACGATCGTCCACCGGATTTTGTGGTGAACACCGGGTAAGTTACTTTTCTTGCAATTTGACGTACTAGCTCTTTCCATAATATTCATTCATCAAGTACTAACTGCTTCTTTCATTTTCTTCAGAGCCCAGGTCACGATCAGTGACCCGGACGATATTTATGTCGATAAACCGGCGATGAAAGACCCGGAAGACACTGTGAAGGCCGCAGCTAGCGGCGTTGAAGAAGAAGAACAACAAGACCTGCAGAAAAACCCGGCCGATCAGGAGGCCGAATATCCTATTCCATTACATACACCCGGAGATAATAACGTTGAGATCCTGGGCACGGGGAAAGGTGATCCCAATCCCAACACCCAGGCGACCCGGGCATCCACCCCCAAGAAGGAGAGAACCCCGCCTCCGGGTACCAGAATCCCGTGTCTTCCAAGCTGAAGCTCGGCGATCTCTCCTACGAAGGAATGCTAGATGAGCTCTTCGCTTTGAAGACCACCGAGAGAGATATGCTTGAGTCCATGGCTACTGAACACCAGATAATCGTGATAAATATTGTATACATACTCACCTAGTCCCCAAGTTCCGAGTTTAACTAGGCAAAGTTTACTCGGTACTTCCTTTTATACCCGGCTTTTTCTTATATCCGGCTAATTTTTCCCCTTCCTTTCCACCACAGGCACATGTGACCCGGGCTGAGGAGGTGTTGGCCAAAACCAACCAGCTCCTTCAGGCCGAGACCAAGCTGCATGCTGAGCCAGAAGCTGAAGTGCAGAATCTGGAGAAAGATTTGAAAAAATATAAGAAGAAATACCACAATGCCGAAAGTGCGCTGAAGAAGGTCTCGGCTCAAATTGCCGACACTTATCGCGCTCTGCTTGGTAAGGATTTATAACTCGCTAATTATAACCCGGGTTTTCCATTACGCAAGATACCCGTATGTTATTGCTTTAACTTTCTCTGTTATACTGCAGGCCCGGGTGATTCTGCCTCAAACGAAGATGATATTGAGAAATAGAAGACACTAAAGGCCGTGATCCGGCAATTTTCTGCCGGCACCAATTGGATTTTGGAAGTCGTGAAGTGGCCGGCTGTGGGTTATTGTGGCCTGGACACTTTGCTTGACGCATGTTCCACCATTCCCGAGTGGATTGATCACTGGAAGCGCTCGTCGTGCCGGGTTGGGGTAACCCGCGGGCTTGCTCTGGCCAAGGCCTATTTTCCTAGGCTTGAGCGGGCGAAGCTCGTGGGCGGGTTTCCCGAGTTCAACAACGACGGCTCCAAGTTTTCAGCCAAGAACTATAAAGCCATTCATACTGAGGTACGTCACTCGGCGAGCTGGATCGCCGACAGTCTGGACTTGAGCAAGATCGTTCCACCTTACGATGCCGAAGACAAGCCAATTAAGTCGGATCCGCCTAAGCCCTTTGACATGCTGGAGAAGTGGAAGGAGGAAGCTGCCAAGAGGAAGGAAGAAGCTGCCAAGAGAAAAGCTGAAGCCGATACTGCGCCTTCCTCCTCTACGCCGGCTGTCCGTCCACCAGCTCGTGCCGACTCTGTTGCTAATCCGGATACAGGAGCTGGGAAGACCACCGAAGAGCAAGTCCAAGACCCGGCTGCCAAGGGAAACGTTGATGACTCGGCCAAGGACGCCGAGTAAGGTTTCACCTTTTACCATCTCAAGCACTTTATTCGGCCAATGGGCATTTTGTAATATGCCTAAAACAATTATTCTTTTAATAGTGGGCCTGTGCACTTTTCGATACAATTTCCTAGGTTTGTAATACGCTAAAACCTTAATAGCTTTTGGCGGCCCTTCTGGCCCTTTGCTTGGATACATTATTTCCTAGTTTTGAACTTTTGTTGCTGCTTTTCTGATTTTCGCTATTTTTACTTTTGTGAGACTCGGTTTCCGGGTCTCAGGGATTTTCGACAAGTGGACTTTATTTCCTAAGTCCCCAAGTCCCCAAGACTCGGATCTTTGGGTTTTTAAGCTTAATAGCTAGACAATTTGTTGCTTTTCTCAAATTCCCAAGTCCCAAGGCCCGAATTTCCGAGTCTAAGGGTTTGGTGGTTTCAAAAGAAAAAAAAATGTTTCTGCTAAGGCCCAAAACCTAGAGTTACTCACATAGGTTTGAAGTTATGCTTAATATATTGTGAGTTTCCGGCTATTAACCTTATACTCTGCATAACTTATGGTTTGGATGACCCTTTTGATTCTTTTTGTTATAAGCCGGCGTTCGCGTGGATTTTCAATGTTTCTATAGCTGTATAAAAACAGGGTCAGGCAAGTCCCCTTGGGCATCATGACTGATTGTGATTACACGCTAGCAAGGCACGCCACGTTTTTGCGAGTTGCATCAAGCTTAAACAAGAGAAATCAAGAAGTGTGGCTTTATTGTCCAGTTATAAGATTGTAACCGTACTTATTGCAAGTAATCGGTCCTTATAACTTAATGGCATCGAGGCCGGGTCTTTGAGTTTGCAACTGTGCTATTCAAGCAATCAGCCCCCAACACCTATATATGCAAGTTATAGGAAACATAAATTGATGTAATGCAATCAAACAAACAATACTTACCTGATAAAGTAAAAATACAAAGCAAGAAACAAAAAATTTAAAAACTCAACAGAAATAAATAAACAAGGAGCAATATCATAGTTTAACCATCTCTTTATTGATATGAGAAAAGTTAGGTCAACAAGCTGCCTCATTAAAAACCCTCCAGTCCCCTTAGGTACCCTGGATAGGAAAAGAGTGCGTCTGAAACCTGTTGCCTGTTACATCGTGTAATTCAACTTGTAAACCTCGTCTACTCTAGGTATAGTAGGGACGTAGCTGGGCCACGTTCCATGGTCTTTCTCTTTCTTGCATAGACGAAGTGGTATGAGCGGTGTCGTTGACGGTATCCGACTCTTCCCTTGCATCCACCAAGTAATATGACCCATTGTGCAAATTCCGGCTTATGATGAACGGTCCTTCCCATGGTGGGGATAACTTGTGGTTTCCTTCTTTTGACTGCACCAAGCAAAATGCCAGGTCCCCTTTCTGGAAGACCCGGGTTTTGACTCGCCGACTATGGTACCTCCTCAGATCCTGCTGATAAATGGCTGATCTCTCCAAAGCTTGTTCTCTGTGCTCCTCTAGCATATCCACGGCGTCCTGCCGGGTCTTCTCGTTCTCCACCTCGACATAAGCCGACACTCGGGGCGAGTCGTGAATAATATCACTCGGCAACACTGCTTCTGCACCATAAACCATGAAAAACGGGGTTATCTGAGGAGATCTGTTAGGTGTTGTATTAATTCCCCATACCACTGATAGTAGCTCCTCAACCCATGCTCCAGCAGCTGTGATGCATGGGACTCCTGATTTGCCCTCTCCACCTGTCAATTGGCTTGTGGATGGGCTACCGAGGCTATGTCCAGACGAATACCATTGTTTCCACAAAACTTTTCCATCTCGCCCAAGGACATGTTGGTTCCATTGTCCGCTATGATGCTGTGGGGATACCCAAACCGATAGATAATATTTTTCAAGAACTTGACTGCTGTGACTGCTTCGCAATTGGTGACTGGCATAACTTCAACCCACTTAGTAAACTTATCGATTGCCACCAAAAGATGAGTCTTTTTGCAAGGTGACATGTGAAAGGGGCCAACCATATCCATACCCCAAGCAGCAAACGACCCAGGTTTAGCGGGATTGTTTGCAATTCCATAGCCGGCACATGGATTTGGCAAGCGTACCTTTGACATCCGTCACATCTTGCCACCAAGCGCTCCGCGTCTGCTAAGGTAGTGAGCCAGAAGAAGCCATGTCGATATGCTTTGGCCACAAGGGATCTTGTGGAGGCATGATGCCCACAATCACCTTCGTGAATCTCTTTTAGAATCTGTCGGACTTCTTCTGGTGCTACACAACGCAAAAAGACTCCATCTGCACTTCTTTTGTATAACTCCCCATTGATGATAGAATAGCCCTTTGCTCGTCTCAAAATTTTCCTTTCTAGAAACTTCCTGCGATGGTAACTCGCCCCGTGATAGGTAGGCCAAAAACGGCTCTGTCCACTCGGGAACAGCACGTATTGTGGCCACGAGCTCCAAATCCGGGTCTTGATTTGCCACCTCTTGCTCAGACTCGGTTTTGACAGAAGGCCGCCATAACTCGTCCAGGAAGACATTCGGTGGAACCGGCTCTCTGCGCGAGCCGAGTCTTGCGAGCGCATCTGCTGCCTCGTTCTTTCGCCTGTCAATGTGTTCCACCTCATACCCGGAAAAAGACCCGGCAACCTGTCCACCTCTTTGCGGTATGCTGCCATTGTTGCATCTTTTCTATCCCAAGTTCCTGAAACCTGCTGGACCACAAGATCCGAATCTCCATAGCATCGTATTCGCCTGATGTTCATCTCCTTTGCCATTCTCAATCCATGTAGTAACGCCTCATACTCGGCCACATTGTTGGGCCAATCGAAGTGAATCTGCAACACATAACTCATTTTGTATCCTTTGGGTGATCTTAGCACCACCCCAGCTCCTGATCCCTCATATTGCTTAGAACCATCAATGTGCATCACCCAAGACTCGGAACTTGGTATCATAGGCATGCTTGTGTGAGTCCAATCATTGATAAAATCAACTAAAGCTTGAGATTAGATTGCAGACCTGGGCTCGTAGTTGATGTGATAATCTCCCATCTCGATGGCCCACTTGGCTAATCTACCTGTTGCGTCTGAATTCTGATAATATCCACCATTGGTATAGAGCTAACCACTGTTATGGGGTGTTCCTGAAAATATGGCTTCAATTTCCGGCTGGCCATGAAGACCCCGAAAACCAGCTTTTGCCAGTATGGGTAACGCTGCTTTGCTTTCGATAGTACTTCACTTACATAATAAACCGGCCTCTATACCGGGTGATCCTTTCCATCCTGTTTGCGCTCAACAACAACCACTGCGCTGACCGCCCGGGGCCTAGCTGCAACATATAATAACATGGGCTCCTTGGGACCCGGTGCAGCCAGAACCGGTGCCTGAGATAATTGCCGTTTTAGAGCTTCGAACGCTTCATCCGCCTCTTGGTCCCAAACACATTTGTCTGTTTTCCTCAAGAGTCGGTATAATGGTGTTGCCTTCTCTCCTAGCATGGATATGAACCGGCTTAGCGCTGCTACGCATCCTGTAAGATTTTGGACATGCTTCAGGTTTTCCAGCTTTTCCAGACTCTGGATAGCTTTGATCTTATCCGGGTTTGCCTCAATCCCTCTCTCGGAAACAATGAAACCAAGTAATTTTCCTGCTGGAACTCCGAACACACACTTTGTGGGGTTAAGCTTCATCTAGTACCTTCTCAAGTTCCTAAACGTTTCCTTCAGGTGGTCAATGAATGTTTCTTCCTTCCTTGTTTTAATCACCACATCATCAACATAATCATGGACGTTGCGCCCAATCTGATCCTCAAAACACTTCTGAATGCACCGCTGGTACGTTGCGCCAGCGTTCTTTAGCCCAAAGGTCATAGTTTTGTAACAGAAAGCTCCAAAGGGGGTTATGAAAGATGTTTTCTCCCAATCTTCTTTTTGTAGTTGATCTGATGATACCCGAATAAGCATCCAGGAAACATAATAGGTCACTTCCAGCCACTTCATCTATAATCTAATCTATCCTTGGGAGTGCAAAAGGATCCTTTGGGCAATGCTTGTTAAGACTCGTATAATCTATACACATCCTCAACTTGTTACTCTTTTTCAGCACCAGAACCGGATTTGCCAACCAATCCGGGTGAAAAACTTCCATGATAAAGTCGGCCGCAAGGAGCCGAGCTATCTCTTCCCCTATGGCATTTCTACTTTCCTCAATCATTTTTCTCAGGCCCTGCTTCACGGGCCGGGACTTGGGATCAACATGCAAACTCTGCTGAGCTAACTCGGTCGGTATACCCGGCATATCGCTAGGTGTCCAAGCAAAAACATCCTGATTTCCACGAATAAACTCCATGAGTGCCTCTTCCTGCTTGCTGTCTAGGTTAGACCCTATAGCAAATTGCTTGGAGGGGTCACCTTCGACAAAAGCCACCATCTTTGTATCATGTGCTGCTTTAAACTTTACTCTCTCATCATCCGTATTTGGCCTTTTCAGTGTTGTTCTATCATCCGGGTCTACCTGACACCGCTAGTACTTAAGTTCTTCCTTCCTGCAAGCCTGTTCTGCCATTGCCGCGTCTCCTTCATTGCACTCCGCTGCTATAGCCCGGTCGCCATGTATAGTAATGGTTCTCTTGGGACCCGGGATCTTTAGCTGTAGGTACACATAACACGGCCTGGCCATGAACTTGGCATAAGCCGGCCTTCCAAATAGCGCGTGATAAGGGATGCGTAATTTAACCACCTCGAACGTGAGCCATTCTACTCTGAAATTATCCTTCGATTCTCCAAAAGCGACCTCTAGTGTTATCTTTTCCCTCGAGGCACGCCGAGTGACCCGGCACAATCCCATGAAAAACTGTGGAACTTTTTTGCAATTGAGACTCCTTCAGCCCCATGCGCAGGAAAGTTTCCAGTATAAGATATTGATGCTACTCCCACCATCCATCAGAACCTTTTTCAGCTCGTAACCATTAACCTGGGGTGCAACCACCAAATCTAGCACACCCGGATGCTCTATTGATTCCGGGTGATCCCTTCTGCTCCATATCACCTCTTGATCCGACCATCTCAAGTATCTCGGAACAGCTGAAGAACACGAGTTTACTGCCCTTTTGAGTATTTTTCTATCTTTGTTGGAAGTCCCAATGGTATGAACGTGGTACTGCCCTAGCTGCTTGGGGTTGGCCCTGGAAACCTCCAGCGCCTACTTGGTTGTTACCCGGATTTCCACCTCCTTGGTTGCCAGCTGGGGGTGGCCCGTTACCCGGGTTTCCACCCAGACCCGGTCCTCCTCCCCGGCCTGCACCTCGCATAGCCTTGTTTATTTCCTCATTCTTCCATCTTTGTAGATCCACGCACTGCTCCAATGAATGATTAGCCGGCATGCCGTTCCTGCTATGTCGTGGACACGGCATCCTGAAAGCCTCTAGATGATTAGACGGTCTGGGTGGCCCTTGATAGTTTCCACCGTTAAAGTTCCCTCCGTTGAAATTTCCTTCTTCTCTAGGTCTTGCAAACCCGGCTTCTGTATTGGCGACAAACTCGGAATTTCCTTCATATGGGCGCTTATGTTGGTTGTTTCCGTTGTTTCCGTTGTTACCCGTTGCAGTATCATTGCCGGGTCTTCCGCTATTACTTGCATTGGCTTTTGCTTTCTTATCATCAACTTCCTCCTCTGTGGTATCTGTGGCGGCGTGCTTGTTGCATGTGTCCATCAGTTCTCCCATTGTAACCTCCGAAGCGTGCCGACTAGTTTTCATGCGTGTCAGCTTTTGCACTAAGGGTATATACTTGCACGTTTTCGCCATAGATTGTAACGCGTCCTTTGGTTGAATATCCGTAGATGAGTGGAGAATTTCCATGACCCGACGCACCCAGCTGCGCGTCGACTCTCCCTTCTTCTGTACACATCGCTCTAGATCATCGATCGTAAATAATTTCCTGCATGTCCCATCAAAGTGCTTGATGAAGAAAGTTTTCAGCTCGCTCCATGAATTGATAGACTTCTCAGGTAGGTTATTGAACCATAACTTAGCTGCTCCCTCTGACATCATTAAATACATAAACTTGGCTTGAAGATTCTCGGATGCGTTGCGAATTGACATGCCCATCTCATAACTGCTCAACCAGGTTTCTGGGTCCATGGTCGGCTCATAATTAACCACTTTACCCGGTTCTTTGAATTTATCCGGATAAGGCTCAGCCCGGATGATGCCCGACAAACACTTAGGTCCTGCGAGATTTTCCGGCACTGGCCTCACCCGGGAAACGTGCTCGCCTGGCTCGAGAAGTGTCCACAATGGCTTGTGCTGCATACTGCTGGTGTTGCCGGCCTAGGGGGAGGCGCATTTGTTGCTGCTCTGCCCTCCGCGCGCCGAACTTGATATAGCGGTTATTCCGTTTTGCTGGCTGACATAGGGTGTCCCATGCATT
>JAPCYS010002362.1:0-86199 GCA_028641055.1 Alopecurus myosuroides
TATCTTGATCATGCTGGATCTTTTGCCGTAGTAGTAATTGTTGCATCCGGTGTTTGTTCGAGGTTTGTTGCTTCTTCGCGGATAGGACGTTGAGATGATGTGAGCAACGACAAGTTCTGCGGATGTACCTCTACTTGTTGGATTCCAGGCAAGTATACTCACTTGCTGCCAAATGGCTGCCTTTCATCACTTGTTACCGATTCTTTCCGTTATCTTTATGCTAGCCTTATGATTCGATGCTTGTGTCTCGATCCTATCATATGTTTACCTTGCAGCCATGATATAGCCTTCCTTCCACTTCCTATTAACTGTTGTTTGTTTACCCTGTTGGCCCTTGTGTCGTAGTTGCATGCTTAGTGTTGTTTGCGCTCAAGTCTTGTTGTCCGTCTTATCACCTGTTTAGTCGATAGCTGGGTTTCAATTTAATCAACAACATGTTAATGTTTTGGGTAATAATAATTTGATGATAAGGCACCGGCAGGAGGCCCTGCGTGGTTTTGAGGCCTGCTAGTGTCGACCCTAATTAGGAAAAGGGTCTTGTCCATTGATCCATGATGAGCGCACTAACCGCATGTGGGAAGCGAGTATGGGCGCCCCCCGCAATTCTGATTCGATTCGCATCTCGTCCAAATCGCCACACTTAGTTCGGACTTTCCATTTGATGCATGCATATGCAGGTGCGAACCCTTGGCGCCAGGGCGGAACTTTTGTAGTCGGCATTTAGGGCGGCGTGGTCTTAGAGTGCTATGAGGGTCCCCCTTTTCTTAGTGGGGGCTCGATTAGCCGCGCACACACAGCATGTGGTTCTTTGGGCTTGATGCGAAGAAGAGTTGGGTTGTGTTGAGTGGCCTGCTTGGTGGGTTTGCTCCCCACCTGGCGGGTTATTCTTACGTGTACGGCCAAATTGGTGCATCCCTGCAGGGTTAAATCTTCTCGAGAAGCCGTGTTGTCCGCGGTTATGGATGACTTGGTGAAAGTGCTGGCTAACAAGTACTCAGACAACGTACACTTAACGATAATAATTTGATTAGTAATATAGATTACCTCCACCATGAAACTGATTGTCACCTTAATCAACCGTGTGAGTTTCCTTGGGTTGCTTCCTTAGTAGGGGGTAACATTGGATGGGTATTGTTTGGTGAGTAGTTGTAGTTGGATTCTGATTCGCTATCTTATCCCTTTCTTTTAGCCGGATGTTGTAGCGAGTCTCTGTAGTTAGTTAGTGCAGCCAGCTGCCGCTTCTTTGCAGTAATCCCTTCCTTTCCGTTGTACCCAAAGTATTTGTATCTTGTGATGATTGGTTACGCTGGTATCTTGTGAGTATGGGTTATCCACTTGCCAGTACTTAATCGTACTGACCCACGAATCCTTTTCGTGGCTGCATATTCCACATTGCAGTCAACAGGTTTGAAGTCTGACGACGTTAGCTTGGGAATCCCTCCGGCTTGGCCTGGGCAGGGATTGGACGCCATCGGTTATCTTCAGGACTCTTAGTCCAATTTGTATCTTGTCCGTAGTCGGACGCTATGTTGTTTCTTCCGCTGTTATTTGGATCTTTGTATTGTATCAGTTGTATCCTTGGCTCGTTTGAGTCGTCTTGTATATACCTCCTCTGTTGTTGTTGTGGATTATTCGTGAACTGTTGTAATGTTATCACAAGTGGCAACCTGGAATCGGTTATTATGTGGATTCTGGCGGAAATGCTGAAATCTGCATAGTGCCCGATCTCGGGGCGTCACAAATGGTATCAGAGCATGGTTTCCGATTCCCGATGTTGTTTCGATACGAATGGTTATCGAAGCAACGGGTCCGCAAAGCCTGTAGGATAACCTCGCTAACGGTCGTTGTTTCTAGAGTGTCAAAAACTATTTGTGCAAAATCTGTTTTGGAAAACATCTCAATAGGATTCTTGTTTTCTCCTTATCTCTATTCTATTTCCCCTCCCATCTTATTTGTTTTGGATTCTCCCCTCTTGTCTGTTTTAGGATCCTACGTGGGTGGACGTTTTTGAGCCTTTAACCTAATAAGTTCGATCATCGGAAGATTCCTGGTGGAAGAACATCATCGTCACTCCGAGCAAGAATCTCTTGTTAGTGGTGTCGAGAAGCCCTTGTTAGTGGTGTCGAGGAGATCAACTGGAAGCATGAAGAATCGATAGTCGAACTTCTTTCCCCTTCCGGGTTCGTGGTTGGATTGCGAGGGCGCAATCCCCTTGTTAGTGGTGTCGGCTGTAACACCCGGGTTTCCCCAAACTATTGTATGTTTTCTTTTTCGCATCATGCATCATGCCATCATGTCATTAACTCACCCAAATATTTAATTGGTTGGAAATATTAAATTTTCCTAAAAATCAAAGTTGAGTTTGTGGCCTCAAAGCTATTTTTACTTAGTGCCAAAACAATCTCTGAAAATTAATAAAACATACAAAAAAATGTGTTGAGAGAAAAAGAGAGAGAGCAGCCCGGCCAACCGGCCCAGCCCATCAAGCCAACTCCAGCCCATCTCCCCACCGATCTGGCCCAGCCCTCCTTCTCCCTCCTCCGTACGGGAGGAGGTCGTCACCTGACGCCAGCGCACCGCACCCCTCCTACCTGCTCCTCCCACCCTTTATCTATTCCCCCTCCTTCCCCCTCCAACCCTAACCCTAGGCCACTCCTCTCCATCTCCTGCCGCCGCCGCCATCCTCTCCCACCCCTCCGACCTCGCTGTTGTCCGGTTTCCTCTCACCGGAGACAGCCATGGACGGCGTTCGAAGGTCTCCGCCGCCGCCCTCTGTCTTCCGAGCTGAACGGCTACGTCGAGCACCCTCCCGGTGAGCCCCGTTTCCATTCCGGTCACCTCGCTTCCCTTCGAGCACCAGAGCCTCGACGAGCAGCCGGCGATCACCACCGTTGCGCTGCAGTTTCAGTGCCATCGCTGCTAACAGAGGAGAGTTTCAGATTCGTCAGATTTTCCCGTCGCTGTGATACCTCATACAGCGAAAACCTCGTTCTGTATCACAACGCAACAGCCCAGCCCAGTGGCTTGGGCCCTCCCAGCGCGCACTAGAGCCCCGGGTTCGATCCCCCCTTTCCGCAGCAAAAGCCACACCTTTTCTGCCCTTTTTCCTTTTTTTTGCCCGAATTTCAGAAACACAGATCTCACTCATTAATTCTAAAATCCATAACAAATTGAATTTTGCTCCAATTTGAATGATTCAAATTCCTGTGGATTCATAATTTTGTGCTCTTTCTGTTAATGTCAAGTTTGCAACATGTTTCTGTAATAATTTTTGCACTAAATAATTAATTACTGAAAATGCAATTAAAAGTTGAAACTTTGGAATTTCATAACTTCAGTTCTGTTCATCCAATTTGAGCAAACTTGGGCCCTAAAAATTTGTCTTAACAAACTCTACACATTGGTATTTTATTTGGTCACAATTGAATTAATTTTGAACATGTTTCCCTCTATTTACTAAAAAGGGCAGAATAAGACTACTTATGAAAAATTGCATAATAAATTCAATAATAACTCAAAAATTATGTTTAATAGCTCAGAATGTTCAGTGAAACATTTGCTACATGTTTTCAACCTTTCCAATGCAATTTGTTTACTGTTTTTCCCAATTAAAAGTGGTGCAATAATCCAATGCTTTAATTAAACCCTTTTAAATTGCAAAATTCATAACTTGGGCAATTCAAATCCAATTCCAACATGTAAAATATGTTTTCCATCCCATTTTTCATGAACTTTGCAAATATCAACTTTGTTTTCTGTTTTGAATAATTTAAATTGCTGAAAACAACTGTTTCTTTATTAATGCATTTAAAATTGTCAAATTAATAACTTGCTCATCTAAAATCCAAAAACAAATGAAATATGTATTCCATCTAAAATTTTGTGTTCTTTCCAAATATAAATTTTGTTATCTGTTTTGAACATTTAAAATTGGTGAAAACAACAAATGTTTGTTTAAATCATTTAAAATGCCAAATTTCATAACTTAAATAAATAAATTCCAACTTGGTAAACAACATATCAAATTGAAGCTATTGTTGTTTTCTTATTGTTTTCATCATCCATGCATCATTCTAATCCACTTTCACATGATGGTTATTTGTATATCATTTAATTCGACATTAATTCATGGGCTTTTCCATATGCAACCCAAATTGCATATGGGCCCATTTAAATATGTTTACCATGTCAACTAGTTTATCTTGATGCATCCTTAAACTTGTCATGCATCCATATCTTGATCATGCTGGATCTTTTGCCGTAGTAGTAATTGTTGCATCCTGTGTTTGTTCGAGGTTCGTTGGTTCTTCGCGGATAGGACATTGAGATGATGTGAGCAACGACAAGTTCTGCGGATGTACCTCTACTTGCTGGATTCCAGGCAAGTATACTCACTTGCTGCCAAATGGCTAGCTTTCATCACTTGTTACCGATTCTTTCCATTATCTTTATGCTAGCCTTATGATTCGATGCTTGTGTCTCGATCCTATCATATGTTTACCTTGCAGCCATGATATAGCCTTCCTTCCACTTCCTATTAACTGTTGTTTGTTTACCCTATTGGCCCTTGTGTCGTAGTTGCATGCTTAGTGTTGTTTGCGCTCAAGTCTTGTTGTCCGTCTTATCACCTGTTTAGTCGATAGCTGGGTTTCAATTTAATCAACAACATGTTAATGTTTTGGGTAATAATAATTTGATGATAAGGCACCGGCAGGAGGCCCTGCGTGGTTTTGAGGCCTGCTAGTGTTGACCCTAATTAGGAAAAGGGTCTTGTCCATTGATCCATGATGAGCGCACTAACCGCATGTGGGAAGCGAGTATGGGCGCCCCCCGCAATTCTGATTCGATTTCGCATCTCGTCCAAATCGCCACACTTAGTTCGGACTTTCCATTTGATGCATGCATATGTAGGTGCGAACCCTTGGCGACAGGGTGGAACTTTTGTAGTCGGCATTTAGGGCGGCGTGGTCTTAGAGTGCTATGAGGGTCCCCCTTTTCTTCGTGGGGGCTCGATTAGCCGCGCACGCACAGCATGTGGTTCTTTGGGCTTGATGCGAAGAAAGAGTTGGGTTGTGTTGAGTGGCCTGCTTGGTGGGTTTGCTCCCCGCCTGGCGGGTTATTCTTACGTGTACGGCCAAATTGGTGCATCCCTGCAGGGTTAAATCTTCTCGAGAAGCCGTGTTGTCCGCGGTTATGGATGACTTGGTGAAAGTGCTGGCTAACAAGTACTCAGACAACTTACACTTAACGATAATAATTTGATTAGTAATATAGATTACCTCCACCATGAAACTGATTGTCACCTTAATCAACCGTGTGAGTTTCCTTGGGTTGTTTCCTTAGTAGGGGGTAACATTGGATGGGTATTGTTTGGTGAGTAGTTGTAGTTGGATTCTGATTCGCTATCTTATCCCTTTCTTTTAGCCGGATGTTGTAGCGAGTCTCTGTAGTTAGTTAGTGCAGCCAGCTGCCGCTTCTTTGCAGTAATCCCTTCCTTTCCGTTGTACCCAAAGTATTTGTATCTTGTGATGATTGGTTACGCTGGTATCTTGTGAGTATGGGTTATCCACTTGCCAGTACTTAACCGTACTAACCCACGAATCCTTTTCGTGGCTGCATATTCTATATTGCAGTCAACAGGTTTGAAGTCTGACGACGTTAGCTTGGGAATCCCTCCGGCTTGGCCTGGGCAGGGATTGGACGCCATCGGTTATCTTCAGGACTCTTAGTCAAATTTGTATCTTGTCCGTAGTCGGACGCTATGTTGTTTCTTCCGCTGTTATTTGAGTCTTTGTATTGTATCAGTTGTATCCTTGGCTCGTGAACTGTTGTAATGTTATCACAAGTGGCAACCTGGAATCGGTTATTATGTGGATTCTGGCGGAAATGCTGAAATCTGCATAGTGCCCGATCTCGGGGCGTCACAACCTAGGCTTCTTGCTACTCTTGGTGATTTGTGATAGTTGGGAGCCCCCAATTTGGTTGTGGGTTTGTGCCTCAAGTTTGTTTGTAAAGGATTCGATTCTCGCCTCAAAGGGGATCAATAGTGGAAGGTGATCTAGGCCTTTGTGGCGAGGTTCATCGGAGAATAGGGTGAGGCCTTTGTGGCGTTGAGTAGTCCTTCGTGGCGAGCTCACACCCCTCCAACGAGACGTACTCCCTTAATAAGGAGGAACTCGGGAATACATCGTGTCTCCGCGTGTTTCCTATCGGTTATCTCGTTCCCTTATCTTTACTCACTTGTATTTGTTGCATTTATTGTTGTACTCATTGCATTAGTTACTATCCTTGTCATATAGGTAAATTCACCTTAGTTGCACTATCTAGAGAATTTACCTTTGTGTCAAGCCTAATTGTGAATAAAAATTAAAATTTGTCGTAGCACCTATTTACCCCCCCCCCCCCCCCCCTCTAGATGCTCATACTATACTTTCAGAGTATCGAAGTAAAAAAACAAATGGAGGGAGTAAAATTACAGAATGACCAATCACAATCTTCGCACGTCATATCGATGCATAAACACGGAATATCTTGAATTTTTTAGGTTTCTAACTATATTCCACCCGTTAAATGAGTTTAATACTATAACATTTGCCGGCGATTTTTTAGTGCCAAAATCCTTGTTGCCTCTAGTAAAATATGCTATGTGTGAGCATACATGCTTGGTACATCTAAAAATTGTGGCTGCGCGCTCGGTCACACAAAGAGTCTCTCTCGGACCGTCCTAAGAAAAACTGATCGAAACCGTCAGGCGATCCAACGGCCCATAACCTGCCCATGGATTTCCTTCTAAAAGACCATATCTAACGTCTATAGTTCAGCGCTAGGGTATGATGGAACTCCGCCAGTTCGGCGCTAGGAGTTTGAGACGGTCAATAGGGTTTTCTATGGTTTGACAAACATCAACTAATTCAAAAAAAAAAACGGCGCACATAGTCGTTTTATGTGACATAAAACAACAACAAAAAAATAAACGTTGTTTATGGTTAATTTTGTGAAAAACTTCTGAGAAGTGAGCTACCATGAACGATGTTGTAGAGAGCTGAAGGCAAGTGAGAGGGGTTTGGGAATTTGAAAATTTAAAAAATATCATTAGTTTTTTATCAAGAATAATGTGAAATTAGTTTTTGATTTTCAAATTTTAACGTGTTTTAAATTGTTTTTATTCAAGCATTGTTTGAACCGATTAAATGAGTATAACTAAATAAAAAATAATAAAACTGGCACTCATAGTCGTTTTTGTGATATAGTAACGTTAAAAAATGTTAAAACATAGTTGATGGTTATTTCTGTGAAAAAACCTTCAGAGAATTGAGCTTCCACGAACGTTGTTATATAGAGTTCAAGGCAAGTGAGTGGGGTTTTGGGATTTGATTTTTTTTTAAAAATCAATAAAATCTTAAATGCTTCATTTTCGAGTGACTAAAAAGGTTACGAAGATAGTTTTTATTTTTTAACGTTTTTTAAATTATTTTTATTCAACCATTGTTTGAACTAATTAAATAAGCATAACTAATTAAAAAATCGAAAAAAGCTTCTGGCACACGAAGTCGTTTTATGTGATATAGTAATCTAAGAAAATATTAAGAATGGTTTATGGTTGTTTCTGTTGAAAAACCTTCTCACAAGTGGGCCATCACGACGATTTTAGAGAGTCCAAGGCAAGTGCGAGGGCTTTTGGAATTTGATTTTTTTAAATGGGTAAAAATCAGAAATGCTTCATTTTGACATAACTAATAAGGACCTGACATAGTTCCCCAATGCACGTTGGTTCTGGACGTTTGAACTTGGATCCATCGATCCACAATTATCGGCCAGGTCGCCCAAAGCATGGTGATCACGGCGCCGGCGACGCACGACCGTTCAAAACCCTGGATCGCCCTCCAACAGAACCTAAACCGAAGGCTCGAGGACTTGGAGTTTGATATTTGCAGGAGATTTTAGGGAAGTACCTAGGTCCATCTCACACGATGGAGAAGATTGAACGAAAGAAACCAGCACCATGGACACCAACATCTGAGCATTGCGCCTCGCGGTCTGTTTAGCTCTATGCGTAGACCACGACTAAAGCAGAATTGCATCCTCCGACGATGGGATATTGCACAGCTCTTGCATACATTGGTACGAAATACCTTATAGACACCAGCTTATCACTGGCCAAGCGAATTCTAGGTTCGTCAGTGATATTATCTATCGCTGACCAACCGAATTACATGTTCGCCATAGATACTCAGCTTATCGTTGGCGAACCGGACATTTTTTTTGCCAGCGTAAGTGTGGCCCTGGTGGCGCGCATGGCAGCAACTACCGCTGGCGGGCGTTTTTCTGATTCACCAGCTGTACTTAGGTTACCGCTGGCGAACGGGAGTTTGGTTCGCCAGCGCTATTATTACCGCTGGTCAACATGCTGCTTCGCCAGCGCTAAACATACCGTTGGCCAACATTTTTTGTTCGCCGACGGGAAGTTTTGAATTTTTTCACACCACACCACACCCCCCCCCCCCCGGGTGGACCGCCTTTTAGTTTTCTAAAACATAAACAAAATGATAAAATGTTCAAAAAAGAAAATCTTTTGATATGTGGGTTTATCCGGTGAGATTTTATCAGATTCGCCAAATTCAAAAAGGGAAAAAAATATTTTTAAAAGAAGAATTTTTCTACAAAATCAAAAAAAGATGGTATGGATGTCATATTTGGATTCATCATATTTTTCTAATCAACTTAGACATATTATTTGTCGAATTTTGAATTACAGATATGTAGATATGAATTATTCAATATTAAATGGCAAAATTCAAAAAAATATTTATATTTATTTTATTACTATTTAAATTCAAAATTATTACTACTTATTCATTTTTGTTATTTAAATAATTTTTTCGATTCAAAAAGTGAAGCCGTGTGACAGTATGGTCCAATAGTTAACAAGATTGATTGTATACTATATTATCAACAAAGTATCATTTGTTCCAGGTAGCTCATAGTGAAGCAACTAAAAAGTTAAGCGTGTTGGGGCTAGGGTAGTCTGAAGATTGGTGACTGAGCGAGAAGTGCACAATTTAAATTGAAATAAAGCAAAAAAAATCTAAAGGTTTCCCAATTCAAATAATTCGTAATTTTGAAAAAAAAGTAATGGGAAAAAATTTATTTTAAAATTTTAAATATTTTGAACTTACCGCCGGACGAACGAAATAAGGTGTTCGCCAGCGTTAGCTAAATAGCGCTGGTTCGTCAGCGATAGCTATATTTTATTCGTCACTAGTAAGTATTTTCTGTCGGATATATACTGAATAGGGGTATAGAAGATGGTAGACAAAAGAGCCGGACTACCAGGGTGGCCTACATGGTAATGGGCTTAGGTCCATTGGGCGGCCCAGTAGTCCGACGCGCAGGAGCCGGATTCTAGAAGAACCCGGATCACGGCCCACGTGATCTGGCTTGGAGGAGAAGACGGATTCCTTACTTTCCAAGTTACAAGTTAAACGTAGTCTTCTAGGTTTCTTGTTCTGTAAGCCCTAATCCGGCTATTATATAAAGCCGGACGGGAGATAGATTAGATAGGTTCAAGTTTCACAAGCTAAAGCTCTACGCAAATCGCCGAGAAGTTCATCCTCGTCGAGTAGCTAGATCTATTCCCTCACACTGTAACCCTGTTATACGGGCTTTAGTCCCAATTAGTGAGAAGTGCAGGAGTAGGTACGCCGTACTGTCGCGACGTACCGAACCTGGGTAAAATCCCGTGTTTTGTGTTACTACGCTATCCCGTTACCCCACGTCTCTACCGTAGTTTCATGGCACCCCAGTCTATGAAAACTACTACGATGTCTCGACAGTTGGCGCCCACCGTGGGGCAAACGACGTCAGGCGTGAAATTCCGATCTGGGATACTCGGCGGAATTGGAAGATCGATCACTGTCGGAAGCTTGGAATTCGACGACGACGTCGGGCGCTTTCTCGACAACGGATCCTACATACCGGCGCAAAATCACCTGGTAAGTGCCTGCGTGTTACCGATTGGATCTGCTAACATCTTTATCGGCCTAACTACAGAGGCAATGGGGTTTTGCGGTGGAAGCAAATTTATCCCACCCGCCCTATACCCAGTTGAAGACGACCATGATGCCGGATTCTGCTCAGATCGCCGACAAAATAGTGATACGCACTTTATCGGCATGGTGCAATCCGAAATCGCCGAAAACACGGATGACGGAAATCCCGTGCAAGAGGCAGATAACAACCTACCCGTCATAGAGACGGAAGAACCAATACCCGTCACAGAGACGGAAGATCCGACATCCGTCAACCAGACGATGAACTCGGAAGCAGAGTCCGTGCTTGCCGCCATTGAGGCGAGATTGGAGTCGGAAACCGGATCGGATAACTTCGACTCCGAAGACGAAGACGAGGATGCCTTCGTAAGAAAAGTTAAGTCCTTTCAAGAGGGATTCCATGAAGTGCTAATGGCAAACCAGCTGATACAACGGGTGCCGACAGCTAGGAAAGCCCTAAAACCTCCGCCAGTGGAAGAGAGAGAAGACGGAGAAACTTCTCCGATATTCCCTAATGTCAAGGAGATGACAGAAGATGAACCTGTCAAAAAACCTCCTTCTTCCAAGAAAAAGCACCGTGCTTCTAAAAAACTCCAGTACAAACTCCGGAAGAAAAAGTCAGCTGATCTCGCTGATGAAAACCTGGAAGTTGGAGATATTAGTGGCACCAAGCCCGCGGAAAAGAAATCTAAGGAAATCACTGCTCCGCCAATGACAGAACTGGAAGAGCAAGAACTATTACAAACACCAGTGGGACCAGATGAACCCCCTGAGATGCTGGAAGCCAGGAGACAAGCTTTCCAACGGCAACAGCAACATCTGCTTAGATCTCGGCAACATCTCCAACAAACCCATAATGACATCAAAGTCATGAAGGAAGAAATAGAGGAGTACGAGAGAAAGCATAGATCTGCCTTAAAACCTACTAGGTTACCCGGAATCGCAAAACCGGAAGAACTGCCGCCAAAAGAAAGGTTTTATAACCCATCTGGGCAAAAGCAGTTAAACGGCAAAGATGCCAAGGGCGAACCAATATACAAAACCGCAGCGGAAAACGCGGAAGCAGCGTTCGCCATCCTAAACAACGATCTGTACTCCAACGGGGAAAAGCTCCAAGGGGTGTATGCTTTCCTAGGAAAAGCATTACAGCAGCAACAGCGAGGCCAAGAGCGATCAGGGAGGCTGCATGATAATTCCGCCCTCTGCAAAACAGTTACTTGCGCTGCTGGAGCACCTGGACCGGAAGAACCCGGAGATTCGGATAAAAAAGAGGATCCGAGAAAAGACAAGAAAAACCCCGACAACCGGGATGCAGCGTCTAGAAACGGACCATCTCCCGAAAGATGGATATAAACCACACGATCGGAAGACAAACACCGGAATGACGGCAAAATAATGCCACCCGAGAAACCCAGCTGAAAAAGCTGGAAGATACGATACACCTCAGACGTGAAAGATCTCGGACACCGCCTAAAGATAAGGAAAGGTACAGGAGCAGGACTCCACCTAATCCCAGGGGGCGTGACAACGGAAGAGATAGAGATAACCTCGGAAAAGCGCGTCCGCGCAACAATGGAAAAGAAAGGAGCAGATCCCCTTCTGTCCATTCAGCCGGGAGATATTCTGCACATATTGATAGAGCAGAAAAGGATGATCTATACTTTGGTCCTAAGTGTTTTACTGACAGGATCCGAAGGATAACCCTGCATTCTGGCTTCGCCAAAGTTGGTCCAACCTACCAAAAGTATACCGGCAGTACAAACCCGGATACCTGGCTCTCAGATATTACACAGCCGTCCAAATCAACAACGGGACAGACCTGGAAGCTGTCAAGTTTCTTCCCCTAATGTTGCTAGACGGAGCCAGAGATTGGATCAATGGTTTACCCATCAAGAACTGTCGACAGTTGGGATGATATGGCGAGAGTATTTACTCAGCATTTTCGGGGAACATACAAACGCCCAAATAGCATCAAGCAGCTGAACCGTTGCACCCAATTTGAAGACGAACCATACGTGGATTTCATCTCCAGATGGACTGCAATGAAGAATAGTTGCTCTGGAGTAACTGACGTACAAGCAATGCATGCTTTCGTCAATGGCCTAAAACCCGGACTTGTACCGTTCATGGTTGGTTCTAAAAAGCACAAAGATCTCGGATCTATGCTTACAACCGCTAACGAGCATGCTGCAGCCGAAGATGATATCAGAGCAAGAAGAGGCAATATTGAGTCACTGATACTGGCCAAGAAAACCCTCGTTCTGATAAAAAAGGAACTCCGGAGTCAACAACAAAGCCCAAGGAGGTCAACATAGCCTTTGGAGGAGAAAAGGTGAACAAGTGGAAAGGCCGCAGTCCAGATCCAATCAATTACACTCCCGAAGAATGGGAGAGAATTAAGTCGGAACCCTGCGTCCACCACTCTCAGTTTGGGAAACCAACCCACACAAACGCGCAATGCCGGGTAAACAAGCATATGAAAGGCAATGCAGGATCCGGAAATAAAGGGAAGGGTTCCAAGAGGAAACCTGCCAAACAAAGCCAGAAGCTGAAAAAGAAGACAGTGAATCGACACTGATGACAAATCCAGGAACAGCAGCGAAAAGGCGAACCCAAATTTCCGAGAGTTGACGGAGAAGCAATGTTAACTTTCCTAGCAACCCGTCAGCAAAGGTGGCCAAAAGAACACTTCGAGAAATAAACGCGTTGTTCCTGCGACCCGAAATTCTTGAAGTACTCCAACACACCGATAATCTGGGATCAGTCAGATCATCCCGGAAATATCCCTGAACCCGGCACACAAGCTCTTGTTGTAAGCCCTATTGTTCAAAACACTAGGCTAAGAAGAGTGCTGATGGACGGAGGATCCAGCATCAATATAATGTACCTGGATACACTGAAGCACTTGAAGATCTCCGAGTCCCAGCTCAACTACAGCAATATACGCTTCACGGCATTGTTCCTGGCAGGCAAGCACGATCCCTAGGAGAAATTTCCCTAGATGTCACCTTCGGAGATAAAGATCACTTCCGGCAGGAAAGTATCCTTCGAAGTAGTGCCGTTCGAAAGCGTGTATCACGCAATACTCGGACGTCCGGCTTTCGCCAAATTTATGGCAAGATCTTGCTATATCTACAACAAGCTGAAGATGCCAGGACCCAAAGGAGGAGTAATCACCATTGCCGGTGATTTCAAGCTGGCAAACGAGTTGGAGAAAGAAAACGCCCTTTGCGCTCAGAGAGTTATAGCAAAGGAGGAACTGAAGGAATTAGCCAAGGAGGTATCGCCGAAAGAAATGCCGGCAGGAAAAGAAACTCGGAAGCCAACAGATAGCTTCAAGGCGTCCGAGAATACAAGACAGGTAATCCTAGATCCCAAAGATCCGACAAAATTTGTCGTCGTAGGGACTGGGATGACCGACAAATAGGAAGGCGAGCTCATCAAGTTCCTCCGTGAGAACTGGGATATTTTTTCCTGGTGTCCAGCTGACATGCCAGGCGTACCAGGGAACTTGCTGAGCACCAACTCAAGGTTATTCCCGGATCAAAACCCGTCAAACAAGGTCTCCGTCGATTTGACGGAAGAAGACGGAAGGCTATTGGCAAGGAAATTATCCGGCTTTTAGCAGCGGATTTCATCAAGGAAGTAATCCATACTGATTGGTCCGCAAATCCGGTATTAGTGCCGAAGAAAGACACCACTGCTCTTAGAATGTGTATAGATTACACAGGATTGAACAAGTTGTGTCCGAAAGATAGGTTTGCGTTACCGCGAATCGATCAATATAATAGATGCCACTGCAGGCTCTGAGCTTTTATGCTTTTTGGATGCATACTCCGGGTACCACCAAATACGCATGAAAAAGGAAGATCAAATCAAGACTTCTTTTATAACCCCGTACGGGACGTACTATTACGTAACCATGCCTTTTGGCCTGAAGAACGCAGGCAACCTACCAGCGTTGCATGCAACGCTGTTTGCATAGTCAAATTGGCAGAAACGTCCATGTTTACGTGGACGATATTGCTGTCGTAACCAAGGAAAAAATACACTCCTTGAGGATTTGCGAGAAACCTTCGAAAACTTGCGCACTTACAAGATGAAGTTGAATCCATCTAAGTGCGTATTCGGGGTTCCCTCAGAAAAACTTCTGGGTTTCATTGTTTCTCCCAGAGGAATAGAAGTTAACCCGGAAAAGATCAAGGCAATCTTGAATATCTCAAAGCCTACATGTGTAAAAGATGTCCAAAGATTGACGGGTTCCGCTGCAGCCGTCAGCAGATTTATTAGTCGGCTGGGGGATAATAAAGCCTTACCACTCTACAAACTGTTGAAGAAATCCGACAAGTTTGAATGGACAGAAGAAGCCGATGCAGCGTTGGCTCAGTTGAAGGAAACCTTGATGAACGCTCCCATCTTGGCATCTCCAAAAGACGAAGAACCCATGTTACTATACCTTACGGCTACAAATCGGGTTATTAGTGCGGTAATCGTTGTGGAACGGACAAAGGAAGAGCAAAGCATACCAGATCAACATCCGGTATATTACATAAGCGAAGTTTTCTCCGAATCCAAACAAAGATACCCGCACTACCAGAAACTGGCATATGGCGTATTTTTTGCATCCAGAAAACTACGCCATTACTTCCAAGGGCATTCCATAACAGTGGTATGTAAAGCGCCACTAGGGGATTATAAACAATGCGGAGGCAACCGGCCGAGTAGCCAAATGGGCATCGAGTTGGCAGCCTTCGACATTACGTACCAGCCAAGGACGGCAATAAAATCCCAAGTTTTTGCAGATTTCGTCGCCGACTGGACAGAGGCAATGGAAAATACACCGATGCCAGAATCCGAGTACTGGATCATGCACTTTGACGGATCCAAGATGAAGAAAGGAGATGGGGCCGGCGTAGTTCTAAAATCTCCCAAGGGAGACACAATGGAGTATGTATTACAAATACACTTCAACGCCAGTAATAATGGCAGAATACGAAGCTCTGCTTCATGGCTTGCATATTGCAAAAGAAATAGGGGTAAAACGCATCTTGTGCTATGGAGACTCGGATTTGGTACAGCATCAGCTCAACCAAACCTGGGACGCGAAAAGCCCTATAATGGCCGAATATCGGAGGACGGTGGATGAGTTCGCCATCTGTTTCTTCGGGTTCAAAGTCCTTCACATAAAAAGGGAGGAAAATTGGAACGCGGATGCGTTAGCCCGCATGGGATCAGAGAGAATAAAAACTTTACCACCAGGAGTATTGTCCAGCATTTGCATGAACCATCCATAAAGGGTGGAGACGTTGATTACCCTCTGGCATATGAAACAATTGAGGTCATGCTCGTTAAACCGGATTGGACAATTCCATACTTAAAACTTCTTAGTCAATCAGAAGTACCCGGAAGGAGCAGACGAAGTACTGTAAAGGCAAATACAGCGTCGGTGCAAAGGATACGTGGTGATCAATGACCACTTGTATAAACGCAGTACTTCCGGAATATTTCAACGGTGTATTTCACCAGAAGAAGGAAGAGAAATACTGGAAGAAATCCATGCCGGCGATTGCGGACATCATGCTCAATCAAAAAGCATAGTCAAAAAAGCATTCCGGGCGGGGTTTTTCTGGCTAACAGCCAAGACAGACGCCGAGCGCATAGTGAATACGTGCGAAGGATGTCAATATTACGCCAAGCAGACCAATTTGCCGGCCCAAGCACTTAAAACTATCCCTATCACATGGCCATTTGCGGTCTGGGGGCTAGATATGATGGTACCGTTCAAAACTGCAAGAGGTGGACTTACGCATCTACTCGTAGCGGTAGATAAGTACACAAAATGGGTGGAGGCTAAACCCATCAAAAAGCTGGATGGCGCAACTGCCAGAAATTTCATTATTGATTTAGTAATGAGGTATGGCGTCCCACACAGCATAATAACTGATAACGGGACAAATTTCTCCATTGGAGAGTTGGCAAAATACTGCCAACAAACGGGAATCCGCTTAGATCTTGCATCCGTGGCGCACCCGCAATCTAATGGACAGGTTGAAAGAATGAACAGTTCAATCTTGCAAGGAATACCCAAGACTCGAAACTCCTCTCCATAGAGCAGCTGGAGCGTGGGTAGAAGAGCTACCTTCCGTGTTGTGGAGTATTCGAACGACGCCAAATAGGTCAACCGAACAAACCCCGTTTTTCCTGGTTTATGGTGCGGAAGCTATTCTTCCAACGGACATGATCCATGATAGCCCGAGAGTGCAGAATTTTGACGACTCGGATGCCGAGGAAGCACGACAAGACGCCGTCGATCTCCTAGAAGAGGAACGAGAACTTGTGCTTCAAAGATCCGCCATCTACCAGCAAGGTTTACGACGTTATCACAGTCGGAAAATCAGGCATCGTTCTTTTAAAGAAGGTGACTTAGTGCTGAGGTTGGTGCAGCAAAGGAAGCACAAATTGGCCCCTGTATGGGAAGGACCATTTGTCATCAGTAAAGCCATGAAGAATGGATCATACTATCTTGTTGACATTCGAGATACAGAAGACGATCCTGAGAAGCCGAATCGCAAAAGAAAGAGAAAAATAGATGATGAACTAGGAGAGACAAAGAGGCCTTGGAGTATCCAGCAATTACGTCCCTTCTATACTTAGTTCAATTTCTATGTAAACATCTTTGAGATCATGAAATAAAGTTGTCGGAATTCATATCCATTATAAGTACAAAATATTTCCGCCTTATCTATTTCCCAATGATCTTACAAATACTCAATGTTGACCCGAATTGTGCCTGCGTGCTCGGTGTTTAAAAGCTGAATGATTCGGCCTTTTAAAGGTTAAAGGAAACTTGGATTGTGCCTGCGTGCCCAAGTTTCAGAGCAGTTCCTTGTTTTCTCTAAATTTTATTTGATTGTGTATGTGTTGGGTTACTGAAACTAGTCAGTAAAAATGCTTCTAGCATAATCCATGTTTCTGAGTTTTAAAAACTGTTTGGTTCGTCCCCAGTTACTCGACATGACGATACATATTGCTAATTGAGCCATTTTTAAACACTAGAGCAGTTAAAACACAGATGCCAGATTACTTAGAAGATAAAGGAACAGTCAAAACCCGGAAAAACTTTGCACTTGAAATTGCAAAAGGCGGAGTTCTTGTTTCGACAAATGACATAGAAGCATTACAATATGAATTACATTGTAAAAAAGCTCCTATACACATCCATCATTCGGGTTAAGTGTATTCCCTTAAGCATCCGAGTCTTCATCGCTGCTATCATTCTCGGGGGCTGCGGACACTTCTTCTTCCGGATAAGTAATGGAAATATTAACCATAGAGGCAATCTTGGAAGCATGCCCTTTAACTTCGTCAAAAATTGCATTGCATTGCGTTTCTGTATATCCTTGAGGGATACCGGATGCTACGCGCCAAGATCTAGCATTAGGGTAATGTAGACGCATAAGGCCAAGTGCCATGCGTGCACCACCTCGTGCGGCAGAGCGAAGGATAGATTCTTCCGACTCTGCTACCTCTGTGATGGCACCCGGAAGCCGGTAGACTTCCGAAAATTGTACAGTACTTGTGGGAAGGAATTTACTAATCAGCTGCATTCCTGCATTCCTGATTGAATTCCACACTTCCCCAAAGGCCCGGATCTTTTCAGTCCGAGAAATTCCTGGAAAATTTCCTGCTTTTTTGACAAAAGCAAAGGTTACATGAAAAAATATAAGAGATAAGACAGGAAGATATTGGTAAAAAGAAATTAACTTACCAAGAACCTTATCAATTTCGTCGCTTTCTTTCATGCGCGGGAGTAGCATACTTTCCAAATCATTTATAACAGATTTATCTTCCGCTGCTTGTAAAGAAGCCTTGGATTGAGCAATCCCAAGGGCCAGATTACTGGCTTCCAGGTCTTCTTGAACTTTCAGAAGTTCCTTTCGGAGATTCGAGTTTTCTCACGAAGCCGAGAAACATGGACATTGTTTTCTGCTAATTTGTTGGCTTTGTTTAAAGCAGCTGGAGGGCAATAATTAATTTGAGTTTACAAAACAATTCAGCAAGCATTCTCCAGAGAAAACAAATGGTACAAAACAAAATACCGGTGGCTTTTGATAGTTCCCGTTGAGTTGACGCTAGTTCGTTGCTTTTCGTCTCAATAACAGATTGAAGGGTTTTTACTTCTTTGCTCTTGAGACTAAGCTTCTTCAAAACTTCCAAGTTTATGGCGTCTTCGGAATGCTATAACATGGAAATGAAAGCCAGATGCTTAAGTTTGAACAGGCATTTGAAGAAACATTAAGAAGAATTCGTATTTCAACTTAATGCTTGGGGGCTAGAAGTATTACCTGGCTCATTTCCCACAAGTCGGTCAAAACCTCGTGGAATTCTTTGGCATATTCCGCAAAGAGAATCCCAACGTGATGAAGGCCATCGTGTATAACTTGACGAGGTGAAAAAGCAATGTCATTGCGAGTAACTAACCCATTTTGTGGCCAAGGGCGAATTAGAGGCGCAGGAGCAAAGAATTTCTTTGCTTCTGGACGAATATATCCGAGTTCGTCGAATGGTTCTTCTTTTATCCGGGTATCGTCCAGGATGGGAATAGATTCCTCTTTAATAGCTGATTGCCTTTTGCGCTTCCGATTGTTGAGAAATTCAGCATGCAATTTGTTGAGCTCAGCATCGGAAGCAAGATCATTTTCTCCAAGTTCATCAAACTAGGAAGGAGTTAATAGTATGTTAAAAAGCAGAGAGAGAAGATAATCTGAGGAAAAACTCGGAAACAAGGAAAGATAAATACCTTAGGGACCGGGTTTTCCACATGATAAATCGCCAGATTTTCCTCAACCTGATTACTGGCGGCAACCAGTTGGTGAAGTCGTCCTATAAAATCCTTTTTGGTAAAGGCCTTATCTGTTCCTCTCATGCTATCTTCTGGCCCTTGGTATTCACAAAGGAGTCGGGAACGAAAAGAGAGAGGTTGGATGCGGCGTCCGAACCAGCACATAACGGTATCCTTCCCAATCAAAGAAGGTTGAGAGGAAGAAAGTTTGGCGATGCGCCGCTTTATCTTCATCAGGTTTTCTGGCAAATTTTCTACTGCTGTGGTTGTCCAACTCTCGCGAGGAATAGTAGCAGAGTTAACAAAGGGAGGAAACCCGGTTGTCCTGCCTGGGAATAGAATATCCTGATGATAAAAGAAAGAACCTAGCCAAGATTGGTCTGGTTCCGGCATTTCTATTTTTGGATACCATTCCTCCCTAAATTTTCTAAGGGTAAAAGATATAGTCCCGCAAATAGGCGATATGCCATGTGTGATATTATGCTTTACCTCAAAACAATACTGCCAGAAACCTAGGTCAGGTGTCATCCCGAGATATCTTTCGAAAAGGGCTTGGAAACTGGCTAAGTAGAGGATGGAATTCGGAGAAATATTGTGTGGTTGGACGCCATATAAGTTAAGGATGTCTAGAAAAAAGGCGGAAGGGGGAAAACCCATACCTCTCGTGATGTGAGAAGTAAGGATGACGCGTTCTCCGACTTTTGGCTTGGGCTCGGGTTCATCTTTCGAGATCCGCCATTTTCCTTTAACTATGTAACCTTCTTTTGTCATCCGACGAAGAAGAACGAGAGAAGTATTACTCGGATTCCAATTGCCGACAAATTCTGTTCTGTTGTTGGCTCCGGTAGCGAAGCGCTCATCGCCACGGGAAGGAATCTTGACCCTCGCCGTCGTTGGTGCAAACGGTGGAGTTGTCGCGGCGCTTGATGATGCTATGTCCGCGGTGGCAGAAGTGTTTTCTCCGCCCGCCGCGGAAGCCGTGGTCTTCTCCGGCTCACCGCCGGTGGGCTTTTGCGCTCCCGATTGCGGATCTAGGTCGTTGACGAGCTCGTCGATGGCGGCGCGGGTCGGTGAAGGCGGCGAGGATGCCATCCTTTGGTGGCGCGTTTTGGTGCGTTCTGCGTGCTTGGAGACTAAGTGCGCCTGGGGCAAGAAACTTGCTCTCGAGCTCGCGTCAATGGCGTGGGCAGTGTGGGAGTGAGGAAAGTTTCGGAGGAGGACGATGATGGCTATTTATAGCCAGATATCCGTTTAGATACGTGCCAACGGCTCTTTTGACCGTTGGATGTTCGACGCGTGTCGCTCGCCGGAAAATCCGGGAAACGAAACGACAGGGGAATGATGGCTATCTCCTCGTTTCTCGTGAGAATCTGTCAGAGATACGTTGCAGGGTTTCCCGCGTGAAACCAAGCGGCGCTTGCGTCAGCATGGTTAAAGCGCTGATGTCATAAGTTCCATTTCCGCGAAGGATCGCGAGAAGAAAAGCCGGATTTTCATAGTTCCGAGTTTTATGTTACCATCTCCTTCAAAAGGAAAGAAGAAAGAATCAAGACTGCTGAATCAAGTTTTCCCGGACAAAATGTATTTGACGAAAGACGGCGAATCAGAGTTTTGATCCTTCCTGGGGGCTACTGTCGGATATATACTGAATAGGGGTATAGAAGATGGTAGACAAAAGAGCCGGACTACCAGGGTGGCCTACATGGTAATGGGCTTAGGTCCATTGGGCGGCCCAGTAGTCCGACGCGCAGGAGCCGGATTCTAGAAGAACCCGGATCACGGCCCACGTGATCTGGCTTGGAGGAGAAGACGGATTCCTTACTTTCCAAGTTACAAGTTAAACGTAGTCTTCTAGGTTTCTTGTTCTGTAAGCCCTAATCCGGCTATTATATAAAGCCGGACGGGAGATAGATTAGATAGGTTCAAGTTTCACAAGCTAAAGCTCTACGCAACTCGCCGAGAAGTTCATCCTCGTCGAGTAGGTAGATCTATTCCCTCACACTGTAACCCTGTTATATGGGCTTTAGTCCCAATTAGTGAGAAGTGCAGGAGTAGGTACGCCGTACTGTCGCGACGTACCGAACCTGGGTAAAATCCCGTGTTCTGTGTTACTACGCTATCCCGTTACCCCCACGTCTCTACCGTAGTTTCATGGCACCCCAGTCTATGAAAACTACTACGATGTCTCGACATTTTCCTACTAGTGATATAATATAGACCGTAGCGAGATTTTGCCTGTATTTTCTCATAAACGCCGTCCTCTGTAGGAGCGAAGCCACGTCATCAACGAGAGCCCAGAAGCGGCCTCCCACCGTCGGAGAAGGTAGAGAAACCCTACCCACATCGCCGATGAGCCGATCGCCTTCCTCTCCGTCGGGCGGTAGCCACCTCCGAGGTCGCCCTTGGAGTCGGCCATTCCAAAAGAAAGGTTTGGAAAGCCGACTTAGATGAGTTATCTGCAACGGGGATCTTGGCCTTGAATAAAAAAAGGAGGGGGGAGTACAAACAAGCACACATACGTCCATCCATTGGAGAAAGACAGCCATCCACCCAAAGGAATAACAATGCATACTGTATATACAAGATACAACTACGTGTCTACATACCGATAGCTGGTTGGTTCATGCACGTCCGTCCCGATGATTGACCTGCTGCGGCGCTGGGCGGCATCTAGTGGACAGTATCTGCGTGATCATGTGCCCAAACTCTGTCCACACAATGCGCTGATTTAAAAACAATATGGACATGGTCGATTGGGCCTTGGTGCCACACACCTGAGGAAAAGGTGATATATGTACGTGTACGTGTATTGTACAGTTCATGTGTGCTTTCAAAGCCAGCCTACTACTACTGTTTAGCTGTCCATCAGCTGCTCCTAATCATCAGAGTAGTGTTTCCTTTCTCGATCTTTTAATATAATATTTTTAAGATATACTGTACCTAGTTGAGGAAGAGGTGTGTGCATCCAACAAAGATCAACCGTACGTGTGTGTAGGCGTGGCGACATATCAAAGTTAAAGTGATCGTACCGTTTGAGGTTGATGGTTGGTATCATCCACAGCTTGCTTAATTAGGTTCAAAAAAAGTTTATTAATATTTGCGCACATCAGCCACACAACGCAGAACATGCATGCAACCGGTGGGGCGGTAGCTTGAACGTAGTACTTCCACGAAGACACATCTAGCACAGCTCTGGGTGCCAAGGTACTCACTACGGCAGAGCCTCGAAAGGCCGACGGGATTTCTATACGTCGACGGCTAAATATCGAGGCAGTCGGCGTATACCCGGCATGCAGACGTAAATGGATAAAAAAATTGTATACGTCGACGGTAAACCCCGTCGACCTATGTTTATTTTTTTGCGTCGGCGTATGCTAGTTTTTTTCGTACTCACCATTTTGAATATAACTTTTGCATTCGAATTCGGATTTCGACATTCTTTAGCTCGTTTCGAAAAGGAGAAACATATCTACATCATCATGCATATTATTCAACCTACATTATTCAAAAAATATCATGAGAAAGAACGGAACAAACAAGAAAGGGTTAACAGTTACCGAATGTAGACCTATAAGCTGAGTTTTTCTCCAGCGGGTTTAGAGGTTGAATATTGAGAAACGCTTGGTGTATCTATGATAAAATAGGTATTTGTGTACCAAAAATGATTTTTTTCTAAAAATCATGAGCAAACTATGTGGTACATGTAGTTCAAATTTAACCAGTTTCCAACGGAATCGGCAGAAACTTGTGTTTTTCAAAAGAGGTGGGTGGAAACCTTTTAATATGAAATAAATTGGTTATTTGTGCATATAAACTGGTCTAGTATTTTCAAAAATTGTAGCTCTTAATCTTTGCAACATATTTGTGGCAGGTCCTTCACAAAAAAAACCACTTTTTACACTCGGAAAATAGAAAATGGTTTTTTATTCAGTGAAAAGGAAAACTTTCTCCGTCAACATTGTCTGTGCTTCCAAGATGCATGTTTGTATGGAATATAGGCACATTTAAAAAAACTATGCCATGGATTTGACCATAACACCCGTCATTTGGCCCGAAACCTTGAAATGTTTGGAGGAGATACTTATTTTTGTGAACATATTTTCAACACAACTATCGTATTCCAAGTTTATTATTTTTTTTATATACTAGGACATATATAATGACAGCACACGAAGATGTTGCATCATTTTGGGTTGTTTTGAATTTTTTTGAAGTTTCTAAACCGGTTTGAGGAAAAAGTCAAGACGGCGGATATGACCGTTCGTAGTTAGGGGTTGAATATTGATAAACTCTTTATGTATCTATGATGAAATAGGTAGTTGTGTATCTAAAAATGATTTTTGTCAAAAATCATGAGCAAACTATGAGGTATCTGTAGTTCAAATTTGACCAGTTTCTAGTTGAATCGGCAGAAACTTGTGTTTTTCAAAAGAGGTGGATGGACACCTTTTCATATGAAACAATTGGTTATTTTTGCATATAACATTGTCTAGTATTTTCAAAAAAAATTATCTCGAAAGCTTTGCATCATATTTGTGTTAGGTCCTTCACAAAAAACATCATTTTTACACTTGGAAAATAGAAAATGGTTTTTTTATTCAATGAAAAGGAAAACTTCCTCCGTCAACATTGTCCGTGCTTCCAAGATGCATATTTGTGTGCAACATTAGCACATTTAAACAAATTATGCCATGGATTTGTCCATAACACCCGTCATTTGGCCTGAAACCCTGGAATGTTCGGAGGAGATAGTTTATTTTTGTGAACACGTTTTCAACACAACTTTTGTATTCCAAGTTTATTATTTTTGGTGTATACTAGGACATATATAATGACACCACGCGAAGCTTTTGCATCATTTTGGGTTGTTTTGAATTGTTATGGAATTTTCTAAGCCGGTTTGAGGAAAAAGTCAAGACGGCGGATATGATCGTTCGTAGCTAGGGGTTGAATATTGTGAAACTCTTGGTGTATCTATGATGAAATAGGTATTTGTGTAACTAAAAATGATTTTTTGCCAAAAATCATGAGCAAACTATGAGATCATGTAGTTCAAATTTGACGAGTTTCCAACGGAATCGGCAGAAACTTGTGTTTTTCAAAAAAGAGGTGGAAGGAAACATTTTCATATGAAACAAATTGGTTATTTCTGCATATAACATGGTCTAGTATTTTCAAAAATTGTAGCTCTCAAGCATTCCAACATATTTGAGGCAGGTCCTTCACAAGAAAACCCATTTTTTACACTCGGAAAATAGAAAAATACTTATTTATTCAATGAAAAGGAAAACTTCCTCCGTCAACATTGTCCGTGCTTCCAAAATACATCTTTATGTGGAATATGGGCACATTTAAACAAACCATGCCATGGATTTGACCATAACACCCGTCATTTGGCCCGAAACCCTGGAATGTTCGAAGGAGATAGCTTATTTTTGTGAACACATTTTCAACACAACTGTCGTATTCCAAGTTTATTATCTTTGGTGTATACTAAGACATATATAATTACATCACGTGAAGGTCTTGCATCATTTTGGGTTGTTTTGAATTTTTTGGAATTTTCTAAGCCGTTTTGAGGAAAAAGTCATGACGGCGGACATGACCGTTCATAGCTAGGTGTTGCATATGGAGAAACTCTTGTTGTATATATGATGAAATAGGTATTCGTGTACCTAAAAATGATTTTTGGTAAACTATGAGGTACCTGTATTCAAATTTGACAAGTTTCCAACGTAATCGACAGAAACTTGTGTTTTTCAAAAGAGGTGGATGGGAACCTTTTCATATGAAATAAATTGGTTATTTGTGCATATAACATGGTCTAGTATTTTCAAAAAAATTAGCTCTCAAGCTTTGCAACATATTTGTGGTAGATCCTTCACAAAAAACCCTATTTTTTACACTCAGAAAATTGAAAATGGTTTTTTATTCAATGAAAAGGAAAACTTCCTCCGTCAACATTGTTCGTGCTTCCAATATGCATGTTTGTGTGTAATATGGGCACATTTAAGCAAACTATGCCATGGATTTGACCACAGCACCCGTCATTTGGCCCGAAATCCTGGAATGTTCGGAGGAGATAGCTTATTGTTGTGAACATATTTTCAACACAACTGTCGTATTTCAAGTTTATTATTTTTGGTGTATACTAGGAAATACATAATGACACCACATGAAGGTCTTGCATCATTTTGGGTTGTTTTGAATTTTTTGGAACTTTCTAAGCCGGTTTGAGGAAAAAGTCAAGACGACGAATATGACCGTTCGTAGTTAGGGGTTGAATATTGAGAAACTCTTGGTATATCTATGATGAAATAGGTAGTTGCGTAACAAAAAAAATTACCAAAAATCATGAGCAAACTATGAGGTATGTGTAGTTCAAATTTGACCAGTTTCTAGCTTAATCGGCAGAAACTTGTGTTTTTCAAAAGAGTTGGATGGAAACCTTTTTATATTAAAAAAATGGTTATTTGTGCATATAACATTGTCCAGTATTTTCAAAAACTGTAGCTCTCAAGCTTTGCAACTTATTTGTGGTAGGTCCTTCACAAAAAACCCCATTTTCTACACTCGGAAAATAGATGTTTTTTTTATTCAATGAAAAGGAAAACGATTCCAAGATGCATGTTTGTGTGCAATATTAGCACATTTAAACAAACCATGCCATGGATTTGACTATAACACCCGTCATTTGGCCCGAAACACTGGAATGTTCGGAGGAGATAGCTTATTTTTGTGAACACAATTTCAACACAACTGTCGTATTCCAAATTTATTATTTTTGTTGTATACTAGGACATATATAATGACACCACGCGAAGCTCTTGCATCATTTTGGGTTGTTTTCATTTTTTTAGAATTTTCTAAGCCGGTTTGAGAAAAAAAGTCAAGACGGCGGACATGACCGTTCGTAGCTAGGGGTTGAATATTGAGAAACTCTTGGTGTATCTATGATGAAATAGGTATTTTTGTAACAAAAATCACGAGCAAACTATGAGGTACCCGTAGTTCAAATTTGACCAGTTCCACCGGAATCGGCTGAAATTTGTGTTTTTCAACAGAGGTGGATGGAAACCTTTTCATATGAAACAAATTTGTTATTTGTACATATAACATGGTCTAGTATTTTCAAAAATTGTAGCTCTCAAGCTTTGCAACATATTTGGGGTAGGTCCTTCACAAAAAATCCCATTTTTTACACTCAGAAAATAGAAAAATGTTTTTTTATTCAATGAAAAGGAAAACTTCCTACGTCGACATTGTCCGTGCTTCCAAGATACATGTTTGTGTGGAATATGGGCACATTTAAATAAACTATGCCATGGATTTGACCATAACCGCCGTCATTTGGCCCGAAACCCTGGAATGTTCGGAGGAGATAGCTTATTTTTGTGAACACATTTTCAACACAACTGTCGTATTCTAAGTTTATTATTTTTGGTGTATACTAGGATATATATAATGATACCAAACGAAGTTCTTGCATCATTTTGGGTTGTTTTGAATTTTTTTGGAAGTTTCTAATCCGGTTCGAGGGAAAAGTCAAGACGGCGGACATGACCGTTCGTAGCTAGGGGTTGAATATTTAGAAACTCTTGGTGTATCTATGGTGAAATAGGTAGTTGTGTACCTAAAAATAATTTTTGCAAAAAATCATGAGCAAACTATGAGGTACCTGTAGTTCAAATTTGACCAGTTTCCAACAGAATCGGCAGAAAATTGTGTTTTTCAAAAGAGGTGGATGGAAACTTTTTCATATGAAACAAATTGGTTATTTTTGCATATAACATTGTCTAGTATTTTAAAAATTGCAGCTCTCAAGTTTTGCAACATATTTGTGGTAAGTCTTCACAAAAAGCCCCATTTTTTTACACTCGGAAAATAGAAAATGGTTTTTTTATTCAATGAAAAGGAAAACTTCCTCCGTAAACATTGTCCGTGCTTTCAACATGCATATTTGTGTGCAATATGGGCACATTTAAACAAACTATGACATGGATTTGATCATAATACCCGTCATTTGGCCCGAAACCCTGGAATGTTCGGAGGAAATAACTTCTTTTGGCGAACACATTTTCAACACAACTGTCGTATTCCAATTTCATTAATTTTGGTGTATAATAGGACATATATAATGACACCACGCGAAGGTCTTGCATCATTTTTGGTTATTTTGAATTTTTTGGAAGTTTCTAAGCCGGTTTGAGGAAAAAGTGAAATTTGACCATTTTTTTCACTCGGAAAATGGAAAATAGATTTTTTTCACAATGAAAAGGAAAAAAATTCATATACATGATGGAAAATATTGTATGGATTTCATATTTGAATTTCTCTCATTTTTCTAATCGATCTAGACATATTATTTGTCAAATTTCGATTTACGGATTTATAGATATGAATTATTCAATATTAAATAGTAAAGGCAAAAATGTTAATTATTATTTAAATTCAAGATTATTTGAATTCAAGTTTAATATTAGTTATTATTTTTAATTTCAATAATTGTTTGAATTCAAAAAATGAAAGAGTGTGGCATGATGGTCCAAGGGTTAACAGGATTGATTGGATAATATTGTGAGTTACACATCCGTTGTTTCTAGGTAGCTCACAGGGAAGGAACTACGAAGTTAAGCGTGCTGAGGCTGGAGCTATCTCATGATGGGAGACCGATCGGGAAGTGTTACTAGAAGCGAGTAATTTAGATTAAAATAAAAAAATGGTTAAAGCTAAAGATAAATGTGACTATAGTGTGATTAAGTGGTTAAAGAAGTGAAATAAAAAAATGCAGAAAAAAGTTCAAAAAAAAAATTGCCTGCCTATACGCCGATGGCAACCCCGTCAGCGTATCCCAGCTTACGCCGACGGTCGGGACGCTACGCAGACGGACCAAAAGGCCGACGGGGCATACGCCGACGGGGGCCGTCGGCCTATGCATACGCCGACAGGGATGGCCTTTCCCCGACGGGAATGAGGCCGTCGGCGTTTCTAGGCTCTCCCGTAGTGACTGTGTGCATTGACTTTTCGAATGCAGTACCCTTGTCACGGTGATTTTTCCTATTTCTAAAAAAAGTACCCTTGTCACGGTGAAAGACTGGTCGGTGCCTATGTCACCGTGTGCACGTTCCTTCGAGCCTTTTCTCCAAAGCTGTATGCCCAGCAGCATGTACTTGTCAATACTAGTAAAGTTTGCTCCGTTTCTCACACACTCTCTTTCTCTCTCTACAGCTTGAACCATAAACTTGGGCACCTCGCACCCCCGCATCGTCCTTGGGTATCTCTGAGGAACCCTAGCCCCATAGTCGCCACCCCCTTCGGCTTATCTCTTCCCCTCTCCACCGACGGCATGTAGAGGCGGGGTGGCGGCCCCCTCCTTCTCCCTACTGTTCTAGTGCGGATGTGTGGTTGTCGTCCATCAGCTGGTAGGCATGGTCGCAATGGCGTCTAGGTGCGTCACATCCGGTGGGGACCTGGTATGGCCCTTCGGCTTCTGCCGACGGTGAGGTTGGTGGTCATGTGTGGTGATGGTGTGGCTGCTACCTAGGAGGTGCTTGGGTCAGCGGGGCGGCAGGTCAACGATGAGATGGGTTTACCCTGTCTTTGTTGGTTGTGGATGTGGTGGCCGGCATGCTTCGGGCAAAAGCCTGGCAGTGCGGCGTCCGGGGAAGTCGCTCTCCTCCTTAGCGGTCCATCAAGGAGCTTTCCGTCCCTTCAGTCCCCGGGTCAATTCTTCGGGCCAAGGCCGAAATCTTGTGGTGTAGGGTCAGACGATAACGTCGTCTGCCATCGCTTCCCTTCCTGAGGGCATTGTCTTGGAAATTGTGCTTCCCCATGAGATGGATTTGCATGACATCTGGATGTCGTCAATTGCCGATGTGGAGGTTACGTGTGGCATCAAATTTTGCAACGAAGATGCTGGCGAGCAATGGTGTGGTCATGGCAAGGCCTTTTAGTCGCCCAGGTTGTGAAGTTTGAGCTGCTGTATTATCATGCTTCTTCCTATGAGCGGAGTATGATGACATGGAGGGGCCGGTCTGATGTGAAGATGTTCTTCGGCGCAGGTCTTGTATGTCTTTTATTTGGAGCTAATCATCAGAATCAGAGTTGCTTATCTCTATGCCAAGAGTCATTTGTTTGTCATAGGCCGGCATATGGGCTCCATGAGGCTGCTACGGCGAGCCTTTTCTTTGGTGGCCGTTCTTCGGTGAAGTCGGAGTCGCTGGCTCTAGGAGGAGTGATGACAATACCGCCGGTGGGCAACCTCGACAACGATCCTCATTTTAGCGTTGTGTGTGCGCATTTTTTGTGTTGGTAGTCAGGTTGGCTTTGTGCGTCCTCGAAGCTGTCGTGTTCCAAGACGGCTTGCGAGTGTGTTTGTATCGGTGTTAGCCCGGTTCCCCGCTAATTAACCCGTCGACTCTCTCTTTCTTTTCTAAATAAAAATGAGGCAGGATTGGCCACTGGTAAAAAAATTGGGCACTGTTAATTCGCAGTAAAGATATATGAATTACCACAAAGACAACTTGGTAGTGTATTGTATTAAAAAGACAACTTGGTAGTGGTGCTGGATTAGCTAGAAGGCCAGCCGGCGTAATCTCATTGATGTTTCAACAAGTTCATGCCTAACAGAATGCATGTGGGCCAAGTGAAGTGAATTAAGCTGCCACAGGCTAGCTTTAGATGACACGGCAATCAAACATTTTTAATGGTGTCCCAAGCTAGGTGGCACGTCACTATGCAGCCTAAGTAACCCTATAAGACTAGTCACAATGGGGAATATCATATACTAGTATCATGCATATGATACTAGTCTATGTTACCACTTCCACAATGCATAGTACTCCCTCCGTCCTGGTGTATAGGGCACAATACCAAAAACATGCAGTCCCATCTATTAGGCACATTTTGCATTAATTCTCTTTCAATTAGTGGGTGGTTGGCTCTCTCCACCCCTCTCCACCAATGCATGTAGTGTTTAAACCCCAATGAATGAACACCTAGGTCCTAGAGAATTGCTATATGTGCCCTATACACCAGGACGGAGGGAGTAACATATTTGTGTTATCATATTTATTAGCTTATAGACTCATCTTGTCTTGTAAAGCGTTATGTTACGGTATCTACCTATGATACCACTAACACATCTCTCCTCATTAAATGAGTGTCACATCATCTTTTTTGCCTATGTGGCACTTATGATACCACCTATGTTACTCCCATTGTGGCTAGTCTAAGCGCCAGATCTTAATCGATCAAGCCACGTACAGCGACCTCACATGCAGCCGTACGAGGCGCGCGGCGATAAAATGAAATTACAGGCAAAGTCTCCCGCATACAGAAAAAGCCCTTGCCTTTGCACTTGAGAATATTCGAGCGTACTCGCAGAATCGAATCGCATGCGGATCCCATCTTAAACAAGAAGCTTAGCCTTGGTTGTTATGCTTAGGTACATGTGTGCTTAGCCTTGCTAGCTGCTCACATGTGCGCATGATTCCCACCTGGTTAAGCAACCTTTGTTTAGCAGGAGGAGGGAACCGAAAGGTGATCAATCACTTGTCATTCTACTCTCACTTCGTCCACAAATAAGTGTACTTCTAAAATTGGTCTAAGACAAAAAAAAATAAATTTTGACCAACTTTGTAGAAAATATTATCAACCTATATGATTTGAAATATGTGTATTATGAAACTACATTTCAAAACGGATACATACATATTGCTTCGTAAACTCACGGTCGAAGGTTTTAAAAAACACTACTCTTGGGGTAAGTTTTCAATTTTTTTTTTAGAAATGGGAGCGTCTGCCCCGGCCTCTGCATCAAAATGATGCACACAGCCTGGCTTTATTAAAGATAAAAAATCCCGATTCAAATTCGGTTACAGTTTACGGATCACTCAAGGTGGCCACAAAGATCAGCCACTCGAAAATAAGCAAAAGTATATTATGCATCTATCCGTCTTGCGTTAAGCCACCCACCCCGGCTGTAGATAGCCCGCACGACCCCCAGCAGCCGGGTACAGCCTGAATCCATAAGTCCTCGCTGATCGACAGGGAGAAGGAAGGACCATGTCTGTAAGGAATATACCGCCTTATTTACAACCTGCAAAAAGTGAACATTGCTTCGTTTGTTAAAAATAACATCATTACGACAGTTCCAAATCTCCCACAGGAACGCCGCCACACCGACACGAATACGTGCCTTAGTTTTGTTATCAATGCCATTTAGCCAACTACCAAACATATGTGCAATGTTAGTCGGAGGGTAAATGTTGAAAGTGAAGTGAACCAGACGCCAAATATCATGTGCAAAAGGACAAGAGATAAACAAATGCTCCACTGACTCATCTGTATCACAGAAAACACACTTTTTACAACCAATCCAATTCCTCTTTAACAAATTATCTTTGGTGAGCACTACTTTTCTATTCAGAAACCATAAGAAGATCTTAATTTTTAAAGGGACCTTTAATTTCCACAAGTATTTTCGCAAAAATCTTGTAGAACCATGGAGCAAATCAGCATAATACGATTTAACCGAAAACGATCCATCCATCGTTAATTTCCAACGGAAGGCGTCTATTTCGTTATTAAGAGAGACACCCATTAACCTCTCGACCAAGTGTAACCAAAGTCCTCTTCTGTCACCAAAATAGTCCTCCTGAATCGAACATCCAGAGGATTGTGTGATAATACCTCAGCCACCGTGACATTTTTGTGAACCACTAGATTAAAGAGGGATGGGTATGATTGTGACAACGGTTCATCACCTAACCATGTATCCTCCCAGAACCTAATATTTTGTCCGTTCCCAAGCGTAAACTTACCCCGTGAAAAGAACTCGTGCTTCACCTTCATAATCCCTTTCCAGAACGGAGAATCTAACGGTTTTGCTACTACTTGAGATAACGTTTTATCCCCCAGATATTTGTTAGTTGATAACTCCTGCCAAACTCCCTCCTCATGCATCAACTTAAACAACCATTTGCTCAATAAACACATATTTTTTATTTCTAAAACCTCTATACCAAGACCACCCTGATTTTTTGGTCTACATACAATATTCCATTTCGTAAGGCGATATTTTCGTTTCTTGGTATCACTTTGCCAAAAGAATCTAGAGCGATAAAAATCAAGCCGCTTCCTGACCCCAATCGGTATTTCGAAAAACGAGAGAAGAAACATAGGTAAACTCGTTAGGACAGAATTAATTAAGATGAGGCGGTCCCCATATGATAAAATTTTCCCAGCCCAAGAACTTAGTTTCCTCTCAAACCTATCCTCCACAGGTTTCCACTCCTTATTTAAAAGCTTTCTATAATGAATTGGGATACCAAGATATTTGAACGGTAAACTGCCAACCTCACAACCGAAAATATGACAGTAATCATCTTGTGCATGGGGTAAGTTTTCAAAACAACCAAACTCTTACAATTCGTTCTTTAACACCCCGGGCCGACTAGTCGGCGGACATGTGTTAGAGAAGGCACACTTGAACTGGAATTGGACCACACTTGAACGTAGCTAAGGTTTTTCGCTTTTATTGCTACTTTCGGCGAAAATTTATACGATATATCGAACATTTACAAAAAAGAACACCTCTTTTTTTTTGTCATGTGGCACATGAGACTTGTTGGTTTGGGGTGTCATAGACTGTGTCTAAACCAAATCATGAGGTTTGAATTCTCTGAACCTGCTTACCTTAAAATTTGTGTTTTTCAACAAATAAAATCTCTCTTAGTTTTATGAAATTTGTTTTGGTCTTTGTGTTGCAGGCTGGGGGCTCGGGCTATGGCCTCCCCCATGGTGGAAAATTTTGTTTTGACCCTCCTAGTTAATTTGTGGATGTGAATTAAACCAAATTTACCTATATTCGCCCCTCTGACTTTTTAATATGCAATTGCAGGACAACACATTTTGTACAGGCGATTTTGTGCCTGCATTTTCTATCCGAGGGGTTTCTTAGCATCCAGCTTTACAATATTCTCCGAGGATCGGATGCTTGGTTTCTCTCTAAGAAAAAAGCTGCCATTGCATACAATATTGTTTGAAACAACGATGTCATGCAATGTGTGACCCGACACGATTGGATAACATTTATTTTATCAATGAAATTTGATCTGCTCTACCACGCAAACTTTTTTCCGGGACATCTTTGGAAGCTACTGTATAGTAAGCACAACAACCGCAAACAAGGCGCGCGATGCATGGGGGAAACCAACGCAGATGACAAGGATCGATGGAAACCAAAGCAAAATCATATCGGTACATTGTACTACTTGGTACGTGTGTGTGTTCCCACTAAGCATGGCTTTGTTGTAATTAAACTTCCACCGATCGAGGAAGTTGCCATGTTCCATCGCACACACGCTAGATTTAGGCTTCTTTGTTTAGTTATCAGTGTCGCACTACTCTAGCTAGTTACTCTAACTAACAAAGTGGTGTTAGGGCATCCACAGTGTGTAGGAAGCCAAATGTGCCACATAGATAACATATAGCAACGATGCCAAAACTTATTTTTACCTACAACGGTGCCAAAGCCAAATGAAGCCACAGCAGGACCCACAGAGAATTAATCAACCAATCCTTAGCTCAGCTGCACACGGACCACTTGGTTCTCTCTCCTTGCATGCAGCGAAACATGCATATTTTATTTGGAATAAAAAGTTTGGCATCGGCGCATGTAGGTGCTCCCACTCCAAATTATTTAGATTTGGCATCTCTATTTGGCACCTCTACAATGTACAAAACCAATGCCAAAAGCCAAATTAGCTATTTGGCATCTCTATTTGGCATACACTGTGGATGCTCTTAGGGCGCGAAATATATAGCGATTAGAATAGTTTCTGTAGGAGTACATTAGTATGCGTGGTTGCTGGCTCGATACCAGGAACTTTGTGGACAAAAGAGCAGGATATATACTAGTACATCGTGTCCTTGGAAACGTGCGCGCGTACCTGTCGGTGGTAATCGAGACCCCGTGTTTTACCTGACATGCATTCAGTTAAAACAATTCTTGTACGGTTGACACACGCGAGCACCAAGACTAAACTATCGCCGTGCAGTACAGAATTAGTATACTAATTAAGTGAGCCAACAGCAGAAGTTCATAAAGAATCAGAACATGGATGATGCATGGCAGCCTGGCAGGAGCTGACTAATGCGAGCTACTAATGAGCAAAACCTGCTGCTTGTTTAACGGTCGTTAACTACACACCGGAACATTTGCGTGGAGGCTTCAGGAAGGGCTATCAATCTGTCATGCATGAAGAGACACCCAACCAAGACGCGTGCACACGGTCAATTTAATTAACGGTCGCCACGTCAAACCCTGAATTTACGAAGAAGTGACAGTCCGGTCAAAGCTTTAGGTAAGGCACACAAGGACGAACCGATTGGCAGTCTATCGATCTCTGTTTGTCAATTGATTTCCGCTCTGAAAGGTCCATGTTAATTGAGCATTAACTAATTAGACTAGCCTTTCACAGGACCTAAGCTCGTAGCTAGTGGTTTCACACCTTAAATAACAGCAACCCTTGAACGACCGACCCAGCAGCTGTGACCTGGGCTTTTAGTGTTTTTTTTCACGCTGTTGGAGCACAGTTGTGTTGCCGTGTCGCCGCTTTGCCGGTGGACGCATGTGCATGGAGATGGTAAAGCGGGAATAAAAGCCAAAGGTTTCGTCATGGCTATAGGCGAATCAAACATATCTCTAGGCTCTATACGGGTGTGATCCCAATAGTATAGTCGGCTCTTGGCTGTAAGGGCATCTCCAGTCGTCCCCCTCAGAGCCCCCAGGACGCAAATTAGCGTCGTTTTGGGCGAAAAGCGCCGTTTTTTCACCAGTCGACCCCCCAGGACCTGAAAAAGCGCCGTTTCGGCGGAAATTAGCGCCGCCGTCCCCAGGCGGAACCCAGCCCGTTGGGTTCGGCCTGGGGGGCGGCGATAGGAAAAGCGCTCGTGGGCCAGCGCTGTCGGTGAGGGAGAGCTCTTTTCCCACTTTCTCCACCCCCGAACCGTCTTTTCCCCTCGCTCGCCTCGCCGTCGCCGCCCCACCCCCGCACCCCACGCCGCCACCGTCGGCCACCATCGTACAACAACGACGAGGCAAAACCACCGACGGCTGGTCCACCACGTCGTCGCCGCCGTTCGAGCACGTCTCCGGCGCCGAGGAGGCTGCGCCCCAGTATCGACTGCATGCACTGGGCATGGAAGAACTGCCCATTTGACTGACAGGGGATGTACAAGGGAAAGGAGGGAGAGTGCTCGGTGGTTCTCTCGAGGCCGTGGCTTCGTACGATCTATGGATTTGGCATTTCATTCTTTGGTATGCCTGGAAGTCACAACGACATCAATGTCTTGCAGTGCTCGAATGTCTTTGCTGATCTTGTCGAAGGTCATGCCCCCCTGTGAACTATGAGATCAATGGACACCAGTATACAAAGGGGTACTATCTTGCAGATGGCATCTACCCAAGTGGGCAACATTTGTGAAGAGCATCTCCAACCCTATCCCAGGAAGCGCAAAAGCTTGGTTTACCAAGTGCCAGGAGGCTTGCAGGAAGGATGTTGAGCGGGCATTTGGTGCGCTGCAATCTCGATTCGCTGTGTCCGATACCCAGCTATGACTTGGTCGAAGTCTAACATGTGGGAGGTGATGCAGTGTTGTGTGATCTGCACAACATGATCATGAGAGTGAGAGGGATGACCGAGTGCCTGACAGTGAGGCAAGCACGCCATACTACCGGCAGGGTCCTCTTGCAGATGTTGATCACCAGGTGCCGGCATCATGGACAGACTTCCTCACCAAGCGACAGGAGATTCGACACGCTGCAACACATCATGCTCTGCAGGATGACCTGGTGCAACATTTGTGGGCGCGAAAGGGGAATGGCAATGTTGAGGACGATGACTAGTGTTCTTTTTTTTAAAATTGTTGAACTATTTATTTGTGTGGCCAAACTCTATTTATTTGTGTGGCAACAATCTATTTATTTGGTGGAATGTTTTTTGATTGCCCAAATTTGGCCGAGTCGCCGCTGGGGGGGCGGCCTGGGTTCACGGCTGGGAAACGCGCCCCCCCCCCAGTTCCGAGAATAGCGCCGTTTCGCGCCGTGGCGCAAAAAAAGCGAGGGTTTTTGCGTCCTGGGGGGGCGCAACGACTGGAGATGCCCTAAGGTGTGTTCGGTTGTAGAACTAGATGGAATTGAATGGAATGGAATGGTTCCATTCCACCGGAATGGAATGGTTCCACGCCCGTGTACAGTTAGAACCAAAAAATTGTAATGGAATGGTTCTATTTTGTGTTCGGTTCAAGAATTGAAAAGTGGAATGGAACGCAGGATATTTGTTAAACATCCAATTAATTTGGGCTTAAACTTAATTAGGGTTGAAAATTACTTTTCTTTATCTCAACAGCGTTGACTTAGGGCAATTAGGAGCCTTGCTCCGGGCGGGACGGGCTTGCTCCGCCCTGGCCAACTCCGTCGCTAGCAGGACTGCCGCCGCGCTGGCTGGCCGCCGCACCGCCTCGGGCGGGCGGGCTGGCTGGCCGCTGCCGCGCCTCAGGCGGGGGCTGGCTGGCCACCGTCGCGCTGGGCGCCTCGGGCGGGCGGGCTGGCCGCCGCCGCCGCGCTGGGCTGAGTGGCTGGCCGCTGCCGCGTCTCGGGCGGCTGGCTGGCCGCCGTCGTTCGAGCTGCCTGGCCGCCGGCGGTCCTCGAGCCAGCGTGCCGCCGCTGCGCCTCGCGCCAGCTTGCCGCCGGCTCGCCTCGGAACGGCTTGCCGCCCCTTGAGTTGCCTGGCCGCCGGCGCGCCACGGGCCGCTGCGCCTTGAGCCGGCGTGCCGCCGTCGCGCCTCAGGCCGGCTGGTGGCCAGCGCTGGGGAGAGAGAGGGAGTAGTTAGCGCAGAGAGGAGAGGAGCAGTTAGCGCGCATCCGGCCATTCCACTACATTCGACCGATTTGGTCGAATGGGTTGGTTCCGCATCTACACGGAATATTCCCTTTTTTGGAACGACCCTATTCCATTCCATCCACAAACCGAACGCTAGAATGCTTCTCAGGTGTGGAACGGTTCCATTCCGTTCCACTATATTCTCAAACCGAACGCATCCTAAGATAAGGGCATCTCCAGCCGTTGCGCCCCCTCAGGGCCCAAAACGCCGTCGTTTTGGGGCCGCCGCGGCGCCAAACGGCGCTAATCTGGAACCTGGGGGGCAGGCTTCCCAGTCGCCCCCGAGCCCAAATTTCGGCCCAAAAAAACTCGATTTGATAACTCGGCGCATTTTATTGAATTCAGCAAAGTTCGTACAATTTCGACGCGAATTTAAACTAAAACAACGAGAAATAAACTAAAACAGCGAGAAATAAAACAGTGCGACGACTATCCTAGGCGTCGTCGTCTTCATCGTCGCCCTCCTCGCGGTCACCCTTCGCCACCATGGCGAGCCGGTTGGAGGGGCCAGCTTCGCCGTCATCCTTCGCCGCGGCGAGCCAGTGCCGCTCCGCCCGGCCTTGCACCCGCAGCCGGTGCAGCTGCGACTGCTCCGAGGGCTCGCGGTTGCGCCGCTCGCTCTGCAGCGCCACCTGCCGCCGGTCGGCCTTGTACTTCGCGATGATGGCCTCGTACTGCGTGATGGAGGGTGCGTGAGCTTCGCTTTTCCATAAGCATGCAACGCGCTAGCTGATGCACATAAAAAAGCACAACGCTGTCACACCTTTTGTTGTTTTCTAACAGAATCAGAGACGCCAATTATCATTTCAATTTTACTACATTTATTTTACGGAGGATGGATGGATCTCCTTGGCTTCACGTTTACAAAGGTACAGCAATTATCATTTCAAATTTAACCACATACGCAGTACAGTAAGATAAACGAATCTATATAAAAGATGAGTTTGGATTCAACATTTCAGAATATATGTTGTCAAAATTAAAAATTGTTTAAAAAACAAACGGAGTGATTATACGGGAAATTATTTGCACCATGAGTGTGTGGTGCAGTCAATTGTGAAAAGTTGGACCGGCTATAATTCACAATCGAGTGTCGAAATATGTAGGACCCAAAACATCCTCTGAAACAAAATAAATACTAGTAGATCATATTGACATTTACTAAAGTAAATGCGGTGTAAATTTAAGATTGTGTTCATTCTCATTTCGATTGAGAATTACCTTAGAGCGCATTAGGTGTTGAACGGTGAGCCGGAGAATCGGGATGGTCATTTGCACAGTGTGGCATTCTCTCGGCTCCACCATGGCATTTTTTTCCCAGTTGCACACTCAATTTTTTTTCTAGTTATACCATGGTTATTGGAACTTAATATTTTCACTTGCAGTATTCGTAGAGCTGAATTTTTTTTTCGCGGTTGGGTCTCCCCGCACGTTGTGCCTTTCTCCCTCGTTTTGCTATCCCACAGACATTACCCTCGGAAGATTCACGCCTTCTCCAAATATGTTGCGTGTAATTTTTGGTTAAAGTCAAGATTTATAAGTCTGGCAAAATATATGAAAAATATACTAGTAGCATCCGTCAAGTGCATATACAATAGTATGAAAATATATTTATGATGATTTTAGCCACATTACTAAACTCGTCGTAAAACAAATCACTACGAGAGAACGATCATACACCGACAGCCGTTTTATATGCCGACGGCCAAATATCGGGGCCGTCGGCGTATACCCGACGTGGTAACCGAAAATTTTAAAAAAATATAGTCTACGCCGATGGCAACCCTGTCGGCCTATTTTTTTTTGGCTACGCCGACGGCCACCGTCGGCGTATCTTTTTTTTCTATTCACCCTTTTGAGCATAATTATTGCATTCGAACTCGGATTTTGACGTTCTTTAGCAAATTTCGAACAGGAGAATAGGTCTACATCATTATGCATATTGCTAAAGCTACATTCTTTAAAAAATTCTATGACCAAGAACGAACAAACAAGAAAGGGTTAACGGTTACCGGTATAGACCTATAAGCTCTATTTTTCTCCAGCGGGCTAGGGGTTGAATATTGAGAAACTATTGTTATATCTATGATGAAATAGGTAGTTGTGTACCTAAATGATTTTTGCAAAAATTATGACCAAACTATGAGGTGCATGTAGTTCAAATTTGACCAGTTTCTAGCTGAGTCGGTAAAAACTTGTGTTTTTAAAAGAGGGGATGAAAACCTTTTCATAGTAAACAAATTGGTTATTTGTGCATATAACATGGTCTAGTATTTTCAAAAATGCATCTCCCAAGTTTTGCAACATATTTGTGGTAGGTACTTCACAAAAAAAACATTTTTGATACTCGGAAAATGAAAATAGTTTTTTTATTCAATGAAAAGAAACAATTCTCCGTCAACATTGTCTGTGCTTCCAAGATGCATGTTTGTGTAGAATATGGGCACATTTAAACAAACTATGTCATGGATTTGACCATAACACCCGTCATTTGGCTGAAACCCTATTATGTTCGGAGGAGATAGCTTATTTTTTGTGAACGTATTTTCAACACAAACTGTCGTATTCCAGGTTATTATTTTTGGTGTATACTAGGACATATATAATGGCACCACGCGAAGGTCTTGCATTATTTTGGGTTGTTTTGAATTGTCTGGAATTTTCTAAGCCGGTTTCAGGAGAAAGTCAAGACAGCGGGCATGGCCGTTCGTCTCTAGGGGTTAAATATGGAGAAACTATTGTTGTATCTATGATGAAATAGATTTGTGTGCCTAAAAATGTTTTTTACCAAAAATTATGAGCAAACTATGAGGTACCTGTAGTTCAAATTTGACCAGTTTCCATCTGAATCGGCAGAAACTTCTGTTTTTCAAAGAGGTGGATGGAAACCGTTTTATAGGGAAAAATTGGTTATTTGTGCATATAACATGGTCTTGTATTTTAAAAATGCATCTCCCAAGTTTTGCAACATATTTGTGGTAGGTACTTCACAAAAAAAAAAACCATTTTTGACACTCTGAAAATAAAAAATGGTTTTTTTATTCAGTAAAAATGAAAACTTCATCCGTCAATATTGTCTGTTCTTCCAAGATGCATGCTTGTGTGGAATGAGCGTATTTTAAAAAAAAACTATGTCATAGATTTGGTCATAACACCCGTCATTGGCCCGAAAGCCTATTATGTTCGGAGGAGATAGTTTATTTTTGTGAACACATTTTCAACACAACTGGCGTATTCCAAGTTTATTATTTTTGGTGGATAATAGGACATATAATGGCACCATGCGAAGGTCTTGCATCATTTTGGGTTGATTTGAATTTTCTGGACTTTTCTAAGCCGATTTCAGAAGAAAGTCAAGACAACGGGCATGTCCGTTCATATCTAGTGGTTAAATATTGAGAAAACTATTGTTGTATATATGATTAAATAGGTAGTTGTGTACCTAAAAATGATTTTGCCAAAAATTATGAGCAAACTATGAGGTATGTAGTTCAAATTTGACCAGTTTCCATCTGAATCGGCAAAACTTGTGTTTTTCAAAAGAGGTGGATGCAAACCTTTTAGGAAACAAATTGGTTATTTGTACATATAACATGTGATAATGCATCTCCCAAGTTTTGAAACATATTTGTGGTAGTACTTCACAAAAAACCCCATTTTTGACACTCGGAAAATGGATTTTTTTTAATTCAATGAAAAGGAAAACTTCCTCCGTCAATATTGTCCGTGCTTCCAAGATGCATGTTTGTGTGGAATATGGGCACATTTAAACAAACTATGCCATGAATTTGGCCATAACACCGTCATTTGGCCCGAAACCCTTTTATGTTCGGAGGAGTTAGCTTATTTTGTGAACACATTTTCAACACAACGTATTCCAAGTTCATTATTTTTGTGGATACTAGGACATATATAATGGCACCACGCGAAGGTCTTGCATCATTTTGGGTTGTTTTGAATTTTCTGGACTTTTCTAAGCCGGTTTCAGGAGAAATTCAAGACGGCGGTCATGGCCGTTCGTATCTAGGGGTTGAATATTGAGAAAATATTTTTGTATCTATGATGAAATAGATAGTTGTGTACCTAAAAATGATTTTTTCCAAAAATCATGAACTATGAGATACCTGTAACTCAAATTTGACCAGTTTCCAGTTGAATCGCAGAAACTTGTGTTTTTCAAAAAAGATGGATGGAAACCTTTTTATAGGAAAAAACTTGCTTATTTGTACATATAACATGCTCTAGTAGTTTCAAAAATGCATCTCCCAAGTTGTGCAACATATTTGTGGTTGGTCCTACACAAACCCATCGTTTTTCACTCGGAAAATGGAGAATGGATTTTTTAAATGGAAACAAAAATTTGTTTATTTGCAACTTTACAAACCTAGGTCTATGTTTGTTTGCAATACAATTGTGATGCACTTTGCCATATCTTGGCACATTCCAACATGGTTTGCTAATTTGGTGCTCAAATTTGGCCTGTTTTCTTCACGAAGCCTAGTTTCAACACCTAATTTGGTCGGCTAACCATAGCCATACACTAAACATCTCACTTAGTAAAATTCTATACATGATAAAAAAATTATATGGATGTCATATTTGAATTTCTCTTTTTTTTCTAATCGATATGGACATATTATTTGTCAAATTTCGATTTACGGATTTTATAGATATGAATTATTCAATATTAAATAGAAAAGTCAAAAAAGTTAATTATTAGTTAAATTCAAGATTATTTGAATTCAATATTATTACTTATTACTTTTTATTTAAATAATTGTTTGAATTCAAAAAAAATAGTGTGACATGATGGTACAATGGTTAACAAGATTGATTGGATACTATTGTTAGCTCACAGGAAAGGAACTATGAAGTTAAGTGTGCTGGGGCTAAAGCAATCTAAGGATGACTGACCGATCGGGAAGTGTTAGTACAAGCGAGTAGTTAGATTAAAATGAAAAATATTTAGAGACAAGATAAATGTGTATAGTGTGATTAAGTGGTTAAACAAGTGAAAAAAATTATTTTTTTTAAAAAAATATTAAAATATTCGGCCCCCTATACGCCGACGGGGATGCCGTCGGCGTAGACAACCAGGATACGCCGATGGGCATACGTCGACGGCCACCGTCGGGCTACCTACGCCGACCGGAATCATCTATACGCCGACGGGTCCAACCGTGGGCGTTTACAGTTGCTCCTATATTAATTATCACCCAATACATCGAAGCCACGGCGCCGCCTGGTGTCTGTCCTCTCCAAGCCTCCTCTAGCTGTCCATTGTCAGTGACTAGTTGGAAACGAGTCGATTCATCGTACCCGGACCCTCCGCTGTCTGGATCTGTACGGTGTTCCGAATAGAGATCGATGGAACAGGAGAGCAGGTTCCTCATCGGCCCGGTCCCTTCACAACCACTACACAAGTAGCATGCTCTCTCGAGGTGCAAATGATGCCACGGTACGTGCGTCCGACTATCGTGTGCATGCATCTCTTTCTGTCCGGGGTCCGGACGGCCGGGCACCTAGTATGTATGTAGAGCGACGTTCGTGAGGGTGACCGAGGCGGCTACTCCTAATCATCATCACAGATGTACGTGTTATATCCGTGTGTACTTGAGCATGGCACCGCCCACATTCTATGTACGTACGTGTTATATGATGTGTCTGAGATGCGACGACGATCGACACTTATCAACGTATACTACGTGTCATCTTCCTCACTAGGCTCCAGTATGCCAATTACTGCAGGAAGCATCTCCGAAGAAGTACAATACTCCTACTTATACAAGCACACATGCGCGTACCTACCTAGCTGGCTGGTTCATGCACGTCCCTCCCGATGATTGTTCCGCTGCGGCGCTGCGCAGCATCCAGTGGGCAGAATCTGCCTCATCATGTGCCCAAACTCCGGCCACACGTACAGTGCCCCCGATTAAAAACAACTGATCGATTGGGCCTTGGTGACACACACCTGAGGAAAAGGTGACAAATGTACGTATACTTGTCGTGTGTACATGTAATGTATACAACTGACGTGTGCTTTCAATGCTAGCCTGCTGTTTTTGGCTGTCCATCAGCTGCTGCTAATCATCAGGGTAGTTTGCTTTCTCTTTTATGGAGTATCTAATAAGATAGAGCTAGTTGAGGAAGAGGTTTATGCCACCTGGCATCCAACAAAGATCAACGCACGTACATGTGTGTACGCGCGTGTGATATATCTTATATTGAAGTGATAGTGCCGTTTGGTGGTTGGTATTATCAACTACAGCTTGCTTAATTGGGTTCTTTGCACACATCAGTCAAATAACACAAATCGAACATGCACGCGCCCCGGTGGGTACATTGGGCGCTAGCTTGAACGTACTTATACAAGGACAGATTTAGCCGAGCTCTCGGTGCCTAAGACCATCTCCAACCAACTGTCCTAACAATGGCCCACAAGCTGTCCACGGACATTGACCGGAAAGGCCTAAAAAACTTTGCTCTCCAACCGTGTCTCTCAAAATCCGCCCCTCCCCCCCCCCCCCCCCCCTAAAAACCATACAAAATTATGCAACGTCGATCAGAAGAAATAAACACGGACGGAAATATCGATAGAAATGTTCAAACATAGATTTGGCGTTCATATAGATAGAATATAGGAACGAAAAATAATAATTAAAAAAGTAGCTTCGACGGCTCCTCACATTGCCCTTGCCATCGCTGCCGTCAAGTTGGTAGAGCTTAGAGAAGACGGCGTAGGCGTCCTTGTCGTCGGAGTCGACGTCAACGACATACTTACCGGAAAGCATATGGAGAGCGCGAGCCGGCTCCTCCTGATGGTTGCGGGCGCTCTTGGTCTCTTCCGCTTCCTCCGCCTCCGCCTCGAGAGGGCCATGCCTACCTCCAGGTCCTCCTCGTTGCAGCGGCGAAATCGACCACAACCTGAGCTCCGGCCGGGTCCAAGCCGACATAGGCTATAAAGGCGCTCACCAAGACAGAGCTCGCTGATGTGGAGGCGGAGAAGAAGGCCCCAGCCCGATCACGGCAGCTTCCCAAGCCCTCAGATTTTTCTTTTTTATGTCTTTGTACATAGGCTACAGAAAATAACAAATTTCGTGAAACTTTACGCGCAAACATTGGATGTCCGGATGTAACACACCAAATTTTTGTTTGAGGCTTTTTAACATTTCAAAGTGCATTTAATATATATTTTTCATAATGAGTGTGTCTTGACTTATTAGTCAAATTTGCTATGCCTTCTCTCTCTCTCGCTCAATCACCCTCTTTCTCTCTCCGAAAAACCCAAGTCAGAAGATAAAACTTGAGCCAAAAACCTGAACACAATTAATTGTTAGTAATATATATAGTTCATGAACACAAACAAGCGAACAGTGAAAGCAGTTTGCACCATCGAGGGTCAAGTGAGGTGAATTAGGCTGCCACAACACCGCGGCAACCTCCCTCACATGCGGCCGTAGGTCTAGGATTACCGCGTACGAGGCGCGCGGGGATAAAATGAAATTGCAGGCCTTTTAGCGCCTTCCGCGTAAAAAGGCTCTAGCCTTTGCACTTGAGAATATTCGGGCGTACACGCAGAATCGAATCGCATGCAGATCCCATTGTAAACAATAAGCCTTTGGTTGTTATGCATAGGTGATCATGTGCTTAGCCTTGCTAGCTGCCTGCTCACATCGTCACGTACATGTGCACATGATCACCACTTGGTTAAGCAACATTTGTTTAAGAGCAGGAGGGGGCCGAAAGGTGCTGAATCACTTGTCAAGCTAGGTATTACTTTCAAAGCATATACACGGTGCACCTGGCAGGGTTTGAGGTGCATCCTCCGGGACCCCGGTTGGCTTTCATGAAAGACTTAAAAAAAACTGAGTAAGTGATTGGCTTTTATGAAACATGGTCTTTGACACCACGGGCCGACAAGTCAGGTGCCACGTGTGACAGAGGAGGCAATTCACTCTGTTTTTTCCTCCGGACTAAAACTTTTTTATTTACAAATGACTGGACTTAAACTAGACCACACTGAAAATTCTCCAAAATATTTGGAAAAATGACAGTACTTGTATTGAACTGAACTGCTAGATCTTTTCGATTTTTTTAAACTAGTCCGATTTTGAAATCATACTCTATCTCTCTCTACCCTATCTCTCTTTATTCCTGTAAAGTTCCTGTGTTTACTTTTTATGCACCATTCGATGTCATCGTTTAAAAAATTCATGTGTTTTGAAATCCTATAAAAATTGAAGTGCATGACATCTCAAGTTTATGTTTTTCCTATTCCTACGTTTTAAAATTCTGCAATCCAAAGAGGCCCTAAATGTTGTGACTTCCCAGAGAAAACAATCTCTGATGTCTTCTTTTGTGAAACCCTTGCCACAATAGTTGTATATTTATGAAATTTGGTCTTGCTCCTTTAGCGACAGGTTGGTTTTAGGTCCTACATTTTCTACTCGAGGGAGTTTCGTAGCGTCCAACTTTTAATACCGGTGGATCATAATAATCTCGTTTGATTTGCCGCCCCAACTTTACATATTCTCGATCAGAGGGTTGGACGCTTGGTTTCTCACTCTAAAAAAAATTGCCATTGAATACAATATTTTTTGAAAAAACGATGCCATTGAGACGGCATCACGAAAAAAAATTATCGATCAAAATTTCGTCTGCTTTACCAAATAACCGTTTTATCCAGAACAAGTTTGGAAGCCAGTAAAGCATAGTACATCAATGACAAACAAGGAGGAAACCGCGCAAATGACAAGGATGGATGAATGGGAAACGAAAGCAAAATGCCAACCAGCGTTATGCTTTATACTCGTGTTCTCTCACTAAGCACGACTTTGTTCTAAGGGCATGTATAATGGTAGAGAAGTCACGCTTTCTCTTAGCTATCCATGTCATTTAGAGAAGGTAAAACATATAATTTATACAATGCATTATCTCTTATTGTCATCCCTAACAATTAATTATTTTTGGTAGGTGATGCATGTAAAATGCATAGATGAATTTTGCATATTTTCACATGGTTTTCTATTACATATTGCATCATATAAGGGTATAATTCAATGTTTTATAGTATTTTGGGGTTAAATTACAAAGTCCCCCAACTTTTATGGAATTAACCCTGCCTGTCAGAAACCCCGTTTTCTATATTTTTGACGTTTCAGGGGGCAAACTTCCGCGAAATCACCTGAAAATCTGCGGGGGTCATTTTTTTTGGAAGGAGAAGACTTGCGGGCGAAGGATCCACGAGAATTGGGCAAGGAGGCCCAAAAGAGGACCCTCCACGCGGCCAGATTCCTTGGCCGCGTGAGAGGCCCCTTTTGGCCCCTGTGGCCCCAATTTCTTCCATCTTCAACTTACCGACTCCGTTTTGACCTAAAACCGACTATAAAAAGGGTCCCCCGTACCCTTACGGAGGGGAACGCCGCCAAAACACCGAAACACCGGAACAGAGACCAGAAGTTCCAGATTGGAGGGGGAAAACTCCGGCGGGGCGCCGCCGGTGTGATCTCCTACTCCTCCAACGTCATCTCCATCGACATCTCCATGAAGAGGGAGTAGTCCACCCCAGGGCTATGGGTTTGTGGAATTAGCACTTGCATCTCTCTCTATGTGCTTCACTAATTAGATCCGTATGAGCTGCCTCACATGATTACGGGCACCGTTGTAATTCCTATGTGGTGGATCTTTTCTATGAGTTATTGAATCTGAGATCGCAATTGTTTCTCTTGAGTTATTTGAGTAGATGTATCTTATGTACCCCATTCTTATTTGCTATCTTTGATCAATCTAGTTCTTGAGAGCGTGTGTGGGGTGATGGGTGCATTAGTTGGAGTAACGGGGGTGGCTAGTGCTGTGAAAGTGACAGAAGTTCAGCAATCCACTTAGGTTTTGTTAAACCTTTATTAGTTGCCTCACTAGGGATAAAAAGGAGTACCTTGTTACCGGGGATTTGAAGTGACACTAATCAATCTCCATGACTAGATCTAGCAATTTCTTACTTCAACTTCATGTCACATTGCTTAAAGCTATACTCTGATTTTTCCTTAATTATCGAGGTGTTATGATTTATTTCGCATCTTGGTGGAGTATAAGAGGGATCAATATGACCGTAGAGATCTCTATGCTAGGACGTGATGCTCATATGAAAGTACTCAATGTTAAACATGTTATTGTAATCTCACATGTAATTCTTTATGTCCACCGTCTACTACTTTATTTGAGAGAATGCAAGTGTGAAACCATGAACCCCGGTCCTATTTTAAATATAAGAAAACACTCTAGTTACTTTGCTGCAACTTACTTTACTTGCACTTTACTTTACTTGCATCTCCAGTTCGAATTTACATCATCTCCATCACCACTTGCATCACAAAAATACAAAAACAATCCATTGCATATTTATTTTATCATTTGCATTTAGTAGTAGATTTAATTATTGTACATTTACTTTCAGTTTTGCATTGCAATTTAGAAGTCTCACACCTTGTGTTTGACAACCACTTGGTGAGGTCGAGGGCACAAAACTCTCTATTTGTTTGCAGGATCCTGGAGGAAGCTTGGAAGACAACTGCTGAAATATTGGCTCCCCAAGAGTTCGATATAAACCCTCGAGTCACCCTCGTGGGGAAGAAGACTTGCCACTAGCTACACACTCTGCACTTGGAGTCTCAACCTAGCCATCAGTAGGAAATTGTGCGGCTAAGAGAAAACATATTGTACAATGGATAAAATAGTCTTCTCTTATTTTCTAAGAGATCATCCCTTAGCTAAGAGAAGACAAACTTCTTTCTCTTAATTTTCTCTAATCCAACTAAGCAAAAAAAAAAATGACGTGGCAACACTAAGAGAAGGTTGACATCACCCCCATTATGCATGTCCTAATGAAATGGCAGTGTCTTCCGCCGAGGAAGGTGCCGTGTTCCACCACGAGCTATGGGAGTGTCACACTCTATCTAATTACTCGAACTAACCACACTGGTAGAAAAAAGGCCTTCCATACGCCCCCTTTAGTCCCCAAAATGTCCGAACCGTGACTAAAGGGGTCTTTAGTCGCGGTTCGGGAGGCGACCCGCGACTGAAAGTCTTGAGTGGCGGTTTGGGAAGCGCGCGGAGGGCTTTAGTCCCGGTTGGCCTGGACACCCACGACTAAAGGTCCGAACTGCTCGCCTCCCGGTCTTTAGTCCCGGTTGGCCTGGCCACCCGCGACTAAAGTTCCAAACTGCTCGCCTCCCGTGCGGTTCTAATTCGCGAGCGAGGCAGAAAGGTCTCATTGCTACAGTGCGCGCGCGGCTCTCTCTTCTTCTTCCTCCACCATGGATTCTCCCGTTTTGAAAATTCTCCATGTGGCCACACCATGCGGCAAGACTCTCCATGTCGCCTGTACCAACAATTGCGAGATCCTCCCTGAAGCTCTTGACCGTTTGAGGAAACTCTATGAAGCCGATGAACACCACAAGTTCTTTGGGCTTGATCTCGAGTACACTGCCGATCAAAAGGATGTGGCCGTCATCCAGATTGCTTACAAGGAAACCGTTCTGGTCTTCCAATGGGCAAGGTACGCACGCAATCTCTTGTAGGATAGTTGTTGCATTTTCGATTTGTTGTTGCATTGAAAGAATACACGTGTTGCAACAATATCTAACATGTGTTCCATTTTTGTTGCAGCAGTAGTGCAAAGAAATGTCCAGAACTTATGGATTTTCTTGTCAACAAAGGTTTCGACTTTTATAGCGTCGATATCACAAATGACCAGCAGAAGATGATGCGCACCTGGAATATTGAGATACCTGAAGACCACTATATTGATCTTCAGGACTTGATCCATTTTGATGAGCTGGACGGGCACAATACCGGGATGGCTCAGATGGCAACTGCCTTCATCCACCACGACTACAGAACGATGAAGAATAGTTTCCCCTCGATAAATCACAACTATTGGGGAAGAACCCATTTGACCTGATCAATCTCCAGTATGCAGCAATAGATGCATATGTTGCGTTCGAGTTGTTCCGCATCTACTCTTTGGAGCTCGAGTAGATGGTTGTTTGTGTACCGCTATGTTTGCATTATTCGAGACTTTATATATGTAGTACTACTATAATGTAACGCTATGTTTGCATTATTCGAGACTTTATATATGTAGTACTACTATTATGTACCGCTATGTTTGCATTATTCGAGACTTTATATATGTAGTACTACTATTATGTAATGGATATATGTCCTATATTATTTCTATTAATTGTGTATGTGTTTAAGTACCGTTGTGTTTAAGACTAATTCCTTTGCAAAATATTTGAGAAAACGAGTGGAAAACATGAAAAACAGAAGGTTACTTAAATGTCTCAAAACCTTGCGAGAGAAGAAGACTAATGAAATGGCTCAAATAAAACCGAGGGTTAAAAAGGACATGATGCATTCATAAGGACTGGAAAATAGAAGAGATTTAGGAAAGGGGAAACAAAAGATTTCCTAAGATTAAGAGATATGACCATTTAATCAAGATGCATTCATAAGGACTGGAAAACAGTGAGATAACATATTTTTCTAATTTTTTTGATATATTATTTGTATTTTTAAGATGGTAAAATGAATTTGTTTTATTTTTCTGAATTTTTTGATATATTATTTGTATTTTTAAGATTTTAAAATGAATTAGTTTTATTTTTCTGAATTTTTTGAAGAAATAATACAAATTAAAAGTTAATTTTATTTATTTATTCAAAATTATTATTACATCATTACTTTTGTTTATTAAAAGATTTATTTGAAATTCAAACAATAAAGAAATGTGGCATCGACCAACATGTTAATAGGATTGATATGATACTAGTATCACATACATGCGTGCGAAACACTTGGATGCGGGACGGGATGGAACTCGGAAGTTAAGCGTGCTAGTACTAGAGTAGTGGGAGGATAGATGGCCGAGCAGGAAGTTTGACCACGAGTAAATAATTTGACTAGAGATAATTGTAGTTAGACACTAAGCAAATAATAAAAATTTGAAAAAATAGGGAGTGAAAAATTGGTGTGAAAAAAAGGGAGTGAAAATTGGGCAAATAATAAAAATTCTGAAAAAAAAGGAGTGAAAAAAAGGAGTGAAAAAAAGGGAGTGAAAATTGGAGCGAAAAATAATTAGAAACCAAATAAATTAAAAAATAACGAAATAGCCTGTAGTCCCGGTTCGTGTTACAAACCGGGACTAAAGGTTCTCCGCCCCCGGCGCACGCCAGCCGCCCACGTGGACGGGCCTTTAGTTGCGGTTCGTAAGAGACGCGACTAAAGGGGGAGGGGGGGTTTTAGTCCCGCATATTTAGTCCCGGTTGCACGGCCGGGATTAATGGCCTTTGCGAACCGAGACTAAAGACCTATTTTCTACCAGTGCCATGCGGTTAGGCCGCGATACACACGTGGCACTATAGAGGTTAGAATAGTTTTTTTGCGTAAGAAAATAGAGAGATTAGAGTAGTTTTTACCTGATATATTCAGTTATTAGTTCCTGTACGGTTGACACGCGAGCACGAAGACTAAAACCATCGCAGTACGGTGTAAAATTTCTCTCCATGTACAACTGGCGTGCAGCTACTAGTGCCTATCAAGCGAGCCATCAGATTAGATACGATAGAGCTTAACAAGAACATGGATGACGGATGGCGGAGCTAACACCGCGCGAGCTACGTACAATTTTTTTTATTTTAGAAACCGGGGCAAAAGCTTTGCCCCAATCTATTAATTAAGAAGAGGTTTGCAAGAAAGCAAGTTTGAGACCAATATTACGAATGACTACTCTCGCGTCATCAAATCGTCCAAATGTTTGGCGCCCGCAAGAACCCACAACCGGGCCTCGGTTTTAATTTTATCTAGGAGAACTAAGGGAGGAGTATGCTTGTTGCGGAAGACCCTTGCATTGTGTTCGTTCTAAATCTCCCAAGTAGTGAGCAAGGTAAGGGAGGCAATGCCTTTGCGGATCGAGGAGTGGCCTTCCGTCTTTAATAACCACCATTCGTTAATTGAGAGGTTTGTCCAAGTGGACGGTTGCAAGCCTTGTAGTCCCAACCAATCCTTAATGAGAACCCATAGACGGCGTGTAAGACGGCAACTAACAAAAGGATGAGAAACCGACTCCGTTGTTTGCTTGCAAAATGGACAAAGACCACAATTTGACCAACCTCTTCTTTCCAAACGATCCGCCGTCCAAATCCGGTTTTGAGTTGCAAGCCACGCAAAAAATTTGGTTTTTGGAAGTGCCCAAACCTTCCAAACCGTCTTCTCCATGTGCGAAGAGATGGTTCCTAAGAAATGCATTGTGTACGCTAAAAAGGTTGAGTATTGCCCGTTGTCCGAGAGTTTCCAATAAATCTCGTCCACCATGTTTGGTTCAAGATAGACATTGCTAATGAGGATCCAAAGGTTGATGAATTGGGTGAAATGGTTCATGAAGAATGAAGCGTCCATCCGCACCTTTCCAACCCACCTTTGATCACCCAAGGCTTCGCCCACCGATCATTTCTTTTTAGAAGATGAAGCAAAGATGAGAGGGGCAATGTCCTTTGGCTTCCGCCCCTCCAACCAAGGGGCGTGCCAAAACGGCGTCTTGAGACCGTTGCCAATGGTAATCTTGGTGGCGGCATAGAACAGATCCATATCCTCTTTGGAGCACGGGTTCCCGGAGCCGACCCAAATTTTGTTAGGATCTTTCCACTCTATCCATGGCCATCTTAAGCGCAACGCTGAGGCAAACTTTTCCAAGTGTAAGATTCCAAGACCCCCAAGCCCCTTGGGGCGGCACACCAAGTCCCAATTAACCTTGCATTTGGCTCCGGTGATCGTATCCTTAGCCGACCAAAGAAAAGCACATTGAAGCTTATTGATGAATTTTAGAGTATCCGGGTGAACAACAAGTGGCGTCAAGTGGTAGATGGCTTGAGATGCAATGACCAATTTCACAAGGGCCGCCCTACCGGCCGTGGTGATGAAGTTCCCCTCCCAAGTAGGGAGTTTGCCCGCACATTTATCTTCAAGGTGTTGGAAATCTACCCTCTTTAGGCGCCAAACCGAGAGAGGACGAGCGCATCGACTCCATCTCTGTTTGTCAATTAATTTCCGTACATACGTGGAGTGTCTGAAAGGTCTATGCTAATCGAGCATAACCAGCAATTAGACTAGCCTTTCACAGGACCTAGCTCGATCCTAGCTAGCTTAGTGGTTTCACACCTTAATTAACAGTTATCCACGACCGACCAAGCAGCTGGGACTTGGGCTTTTAATTAGTACTTTCACTATTGAAGCACACTTGTGTTGCCGCTTCGCCGGTGGACGCACATATGCATGGAGAGATGGTAAAGCGCGCGGGAAGAAAAGCCAAAGATTTCGTCATGGCAATAGGCGAATCAAGCATATCTCTAGGAACGCTCTAAGCTCTATACTTGAAGAGCATCCAAAACAGGGAAGAGCAACAACGTCAGGAGAGTGTCGATCCGACATCACCCTCAAGTCTTGGTAAACTGTGTGATAGAAAGTGCACATAGTCAGAGTCTCAGAGACCTCAAAAACTCTACAAGGATGGATGGTTGGATCCCCCGGCCGGGGATTCGTACATGACATGCACAGTTTCCAGGCTTCCGTCAATCGATTCTTCAATATCGTACAGTACATATAATTTGTGGCTTGGCGCGGCCCAACCTGATCAATGTAGTGCTAGGCACGAGCGCGCGTCGACCGGCGACCGAACCCTCCGACACCGACCTGCGGACTCGTCGCCGCGCTGATCCGTCCGACCGGTCGCCGCCAGCACGCACGCGACAGCGCGTGACGACTGACCTGCGTACGTGCACGTACATATGCCCGATCCATCGGCGGTCGCGCCCGAATTGTACACCCTCTTCCATTGTACAGTACTATCAAGCTAGCCTTGATACGTACGGCCGCGAGCGTTCCAGTTAGGCTTCCAGCACGAGAACGAACTTGGTTGCGATCTCGATCGATCGAGTTGGATCAGATATAGCCTTGACAGCGATCGATCGTGTGCTACATCAACGCGAAACAGCTTTTGATGTACTACTACTACTTCTAGCTATAGCCAGCCTTAGAAGTTGGGATCAATTACTAGTGCTAATTCTAGTATCTGGGACGTACGGCAAAGGAACTTAGACCTGTCTCTGTATGACCGACACTAACACCTAGCTGGCCACGGAGAAGAACTCGCAGCGGCACCCAACCCACAAGTTTTTCAGCAGCTCCGTTCATCTCCGTGCTCTTGACCCCAATAAAAAACCCAGCCAAACGGCTGGCCGGCCATAAGTCATGCCCAACTGTTTAATCTATCGGGGAAATAGTCAAATCCCGGTACTGATAACAACAGACTCATGCCATGCCTAACCTGCTAGTGGCCTCTGCTCCTGCTTAAACCCTGGTTAAGAAATAAGCTCTCTGCTGGTTGCGCTTTGTTTAGCGATGATCATCTAAAGCGAGCTTCCCCATAAAAAGAAAGCGGTTCTTGCCAACGAACACGGGTAGCAAAGACACGGAAGGCATCCGTATAAAAGTCCGTATCGCTCGCAACTGGTATTGTACCAAATTACCAAGTTGACAGTGCAGCTGGAGAAATTTTAACGACCAAAAAATTTGCAACCACCAAGCGTGAGGTCTAGGTGCATGCATCATGCATATCTGGACCACGGTAATTAACCTGCACTGCACTAGTACACTGTACATGGTAGACCTCGTGGCCATACATAATTGTGACAGCTGTGTACGATAATTATGTTGTACTAGTACTTTTTTTGAACAAGGGGAAGGACCGCGAAGGGTCCAGACTGCATTAAGCGGCGGGCGTACAGATTACAACAGGGGCCAAAGAAAAGAAAGAAATTACATCCAAGTCCCTGACAGTTAACAAAAGGACCATTACAGAAAGAAAAAGAAAGCAATCAGGTCCCTCGCCGCCGCACGAACGCAGCCCGCTGCAGTGGCCGTCAGCACCATCGCCGGGGACAGAACCACTTGGAGATGGAGCAACGCCTGAATCCACCGGCGAGCTGAAGAAGGGCCTCCGTCTTGGCACCCTGGCCTGGAGGTTAGAACTCTGCTGCAACATACAGCAGAGGACAGAGCGACCTCGATGGTCAAGAGTAACAGAGGCGAACTCTCGCCGCTGTTGATACACTCCGCAAGACGCAGCCGAAAGATCTCCCCATGAAGCCACAGAGCTCGCAAGCTTGCTCATCCTCCCACAACCACCGCGAGTAAGAAGAACAAGCACCACCACTCTGAAAGCCCCACAGTAAAACCTAGGCCTCCGCTGCCAAATGAAGAACCTCAACCTGCCCTTAGCTCGAGCAAGCAGATCAAGCAGAGAAGAACAGCAGAAGACTAGGGGCGCAGCCTTATGAAGGAAGCCAGTCGAACCCCTCCCTGACATCATCTCCCACCACGGGAGCTTACCTTCAAGCAGAGGAAGAACAACCCGAAGCCCGGGGTGACCACGAAACCCCAGCTCCACACTTCCGATGCGAGCCTTATTCAAAGAGATGCGCAGCTTCATCCACTTCACCAGCAACACCCCCTGCCACCGGCGGGTCGCCGCTACACGGAAGAAGACGGCGGCGCAACAGATCTGGCCGCCAAGATCTGTTGACCTACTCTCAAACAGCAACTGAGCAGAAACAACACAACGAAAAACAAATCTACAACTACTATGCACATCCCAGGCTATGCATCCTCGACTCCACCGAACGGCAACGCCGCCGGAGAAGAGAGGGAAGCACGCCGGTGGGGAAAACGGGGGTGGGGGGTCGACTCTCAACGGGGGCAGAGGGGGAGGGGTTCAGCAAGTAGTCTTGTACTAGTACTTGGTTTCATTCTTCCAAGGACTTGGCAGAAATTTCGAAAAAAAAGAAGACTTGGCAGCAGTCCTCCGCGACCAAGGGGAAAAAACCATGCAAGGCACCAGCTTTTCGATGCCGATTTCCAGCGGCTCTCCTCGGTTCACAATCTCCTGGTCGTCAGCAGTGAGGGGGTGTCGGCGGACCTCGTGTGTGCGGATGTGTGTTTAGCTCGAGGGTTAGGTCCTCTATAATTTAGCTTTTCTACCGTGTGGCGTCTTGGTTCTAGCCAAGGCGATAACTGTGATGAATATAAGTGATTTGGATACTTCTTTGATCAGTGTATTGAGCTGGGTGGTTGTCTGTTCAAGTGGGGATGGCGAGGCGGCGACAACATTCTTGTGGTGGACTTGTGTCCTCGGGCTCTGCCGTTGCGATGGCCCTCGCTCAAGCGTCGGAGCGGAGCACGGGGGGCTCTTCAATGGCGTGTGCCGCCTGCTCAGTAGCAACTGGAAGATGGTGAATCCCGTGCTGGATTGTTGGTTGAAAGCTGGCAGATTTGGTGTTCTCCTCTGATGTTCTCATGCGAAGGTGCTAAGTGTAGAGTTCGATGACGTGTTCGGGGGTGCTGCGCTGGTCCGATTCTTTCAATGGGACTAACTTTGTCTTTGGGTAGCTACTCGGGAGATCCACACAACTGCATATTAGCGATGGAACCATGTCGAGTTTCGGTGAAGAGGTGACATGTTCCCTTTTTCTTGGATGACTGCTATGCGGGCGCCAAGCGCGAGTGGCACATGTAGGTTTCTTGGTGAGGGGGTTCTTGGGTCATGATTCTATTTTTATTTTCTCCGTTGAGAATCTTTTCTGCAAAAGCTAGGTATTTCATATCCTTTCCGGTCTGTCGGATTGGTAAGTACGTGGCTCGTAATTGTTCTTTACGTCATAAGTGAGACATGTATTTCCGGAGAAAAGTTGTGTCGTAGTACTTGCTCTTTTTTCAAGAGAATATTTTTCAAGAAACGTAAGACCAGAAATCGATCTCGATCCTGAACACTCTGATCGACCCAATTCATGGCCACGAGATCAACAATAAATATAGAACATATTTTAGTATATCTAGCAATAGATGTACGATATGGGAGATCACTGTTGAGGCATCAGGTATCGCACCACATTGGATGCAAATTATACGATGCCATATTGCGATATGGAGGTTGCGCATGTGCAGAATGCAATTGAAAATTGAAAAATGGAAACGCCGCTGTCTTCTTTGCTTTAGCGCCATACTTCCATTGACTTGGACCCGCTGCGACCCGGCCAGGGCGAGCCAAAGACGATGCAGACAGCTCCAAAACAAAATTATTTGTTGCGGGTTTCTGTGGTTAGGAATAGAGGTCTTTAAAATATAGTATTAGGAGTTTGAAACTTGTTTGTTGTTTCTGTGCCCCAAGCGTTGTGTCTGTCTTTCTTTCTCTTGTCTGGGAGTCATCATAGTATAGTACTCATAGAGATTACGGGACATTTTGGAGTTTATCTGGTAAAAAATAAACGTTCACTACTCATGGCAAACGCAAATTTCAACTTATTGCAAGGCAAATTTTAAATGAGCTTATCAATTTCCACTAGCGCACTTGCAATTACATGGCGCGTCTCAAAGTGATAAACCTAAAATCCGTTTGTATAAATATTGTTACTCTACTTTTCTTTTGTCGTAATTAAAATTTAGTGCCTCTATCGCTTTCTCGAGAAAATGTATATTCACAATATCTTCAGATCTTTTATTGCGTTTTGCATTCTAATAATGATATTAATTTGTAGCCATTGCCTCTATCTCTACTATGAATTTGTAGTTCTCATTTCTACCTTTAGTATTTAACATAATATTTGGGAGCAGAAAAAATGATAGGCTGACCATCATATAGAGACATATGTAAAATACAAAAAATGCACCAACCTAAACTTGTAATCTTAAGAACACTGAATTGTAAATTTTCTACTATTTTGATTTTCTCGATAGCCTACACTAGAAAGTACCATGGAAACCTTAGTTCTGGACGCATCCCGAGACAGGTGAAATTGACACTAAGCTTTTAACCTATCACAGCTCGGAGAGGTAATGCTCAAAGATAGTCTGAGTTTTCTTGTACAGTTATGTTAAGCATATTATTTGACGTAGTGGAAAATCAGTGCTTCAATCGGGTTCTATATCAAATGTATTCAAGAGATCAATAAAAATTTCACTAAGTTTTTAACCTATCACATTCAGAAAAGTAATGCTACAACATATTATGGAATTTGCTCACACATTAATTGGAAAATATATTATTTTTTCCTAGTGAAAAGTCAACGCTTTTGTCAGTTTCTCGAGAAAAGGTTTTAGTTCTTGTATTAATTTGCATTTTCGATTCTATCCCCAATATTAATTTCCACTTCCTATTTTAAACCCCACTATTAATTTTTAATCCTCGTTAATTTGTACTACCCCTCTATTTTTGTATATAAGATCACTATCTCATATTTCAGATACCAAGAAAACAAATCCAACTAATCAATCATATGATTAGTTGTCTAGAAATTCTCTTGCGTTCTGTGCTAATTAAATATATTTTATGAGGTGGTTATTTTTCTATTAATTAGGGCAATCGTATTAGGCGAAAATGCAACCAATTCATCTTGAAAAGAGTTAGTGGACATGTACAAATGTAAATTATAATTTTGATAGTGCTCTTATATACAAAGACAGAGGGAGTATATCTCTAGTATTGTCATAGTAGCGGGAAATTGATAGGTTGATCAGATAGAACAAGATATAACATGCAAAAAGAAAAAGAAAAATCTATGTAGACTTGCATTATTTAGAATACCATGTTGTCATGCACTTGCAATTTTAAGAACATTAACGTCGTTGTAAGCACAATTTTTGGGCTTTCTTTCTTTGGAATGGGTTGGAAGATTAATGAAAATGACACTACGCATTTAACCCGCCACGGGCCAGAGAAGCGATACATGACTTGTCTCTTTGAAACTCGAAGAGATGGATGCCAAAGACAAGGTACCTTGAATTGTCAAATTTTAATCGTAAATCCCGACATAATACTTTTAGTAGTACTAACACAAACCATCATGGTCAAATAAAGAATAAACCAAATGCTAGCAATCCCCAATGAGAAACACCGCCGAAGGGTTGCTTATGCCCGGTCATATAGAACGAGTCATATAAAACGCAAAGAAAAAAAATTCTATGCACACTTGGAATATCTAGAGTATGATACCCCATTGTTGTCACGCACTTGCAATCTTGAAAACAGTAAACTTCCTTGTCTACTTTCGGGCCCTCTCTCTCTCTCTAGCCCATGCCACCCGTGGAAACTATTATTTGAAATATTATTTCCGAGACATCATAAGATTATTTGAAAACAGTAAACTTCCGTGTCTTCTTTCGGGCTTATTATCGGGAAAATTATTTCCGGAGTCATTATAGGGTGAATGAAAACGACGGTAAACCTTTAATCCGGCACACGAGTAATACATGACTTTTCTTTCAGAAACTCCCAAGAAAAGTCAATGACATGTTACCTAATGTATCGATCTTTATTTCGTGGAACTCGGCCGTTGTTTGCCCGAGTACTCCTAGTAACATAAACCCATTATATGACTAATCATCAAACAGAAACGAAAAGAAATCAATACTAGAAGGTCGAAGGGCGGCTTTTGTTCCGGGGTGTTTCTACCTCCAAATAAATCCGTTTCCCAACCGATGGATCCCAGAGATCACGGTCCCCCATCCTCCGTCTCTGCTGGCTTTTTATTACTCCGCAGAGATCTACGTACTACTCCGCCGCTCTACTCAACTCTACTCGCTTCGCTTGCTTTTCCCTTGGTGGATGGATGGTTGGTTGGTTCCCTTGTCCCGAAAGCCCAACCCAAGTAGCAGCAGATAGCCCGCCCGCTACATCATCCGTCCCTCCGTCGGTCCCCAACAGGAGAGAGAGTCTAGAGAGGGGTGGCAGGACGCCAGCGGCACAGCAGTGGGCGCGCCATAAAGGACGGACGGCAAGCCGCTGCTGCTGCCGAGATCCCACTGCGAGATCCGGCCCCGGCGAGCCACCATCCGTTTCCAGATTCGCCGGTTGCTGCTGCCGGAGCGCGCCGTTGTCTCGACTCGTGGCGCCTGGGTGCGTGTCCATGGCCCCCATGTGCGCGGGAGGGGATGAGGAGGAGGAGCGGCAGGCGGAGGAGTTCTTCGACTCGAGAGAGGTCATGTCCCCGGCGACTGTCGCCTCGCCGGCGACCTCGGGCCGCCACGACGACGGCGGCTGGCTCTGCGGCGGGCCGCTGCTCGAGGTCTGGGCCGCGGACCCCTGCAGCGTCCACGAGCGCCGGCAGCGGTTCGCCCGCTCCCTGGGCCTCCTCCTGGATCCCGCCCCCACCCGACTTGTCTCTGATGACGACCCGTGCTCGAGCCCCCGGGCCCAAGAGATCGTCCAGGGCAGCCCCGCCGCAGAACTGGCCTTGGCCGTCGCGCGCAGAGGCGGTGAGGAGGCCAGCGGCGTGGAGGAGGAGGGGCTGCAGTTGCAGTGCGTGTTCAAGAACCTGGACGACGGCACGGTGTTCGTGGTTGACGAGGTGGGCCAGGACGGGACCTTCCGGAGGCTCAGGGAGCGGCGCTCCAACCGGACCGTCACCGCCGCGGAATTCGAGAGGATCTCCGGCTCCTCGCCCTTCATCCGGGACCTCATGCGCCGGGTGGACGATTCCTCCGACGAGCCCCCCTCCACCCCGGAGCAGAACAAGTCTAGGACCAAGCCGCAGCGGCGGCGGCGGAGGCGGAGGTTCGGGTGGCTGCGCAGGCTGGGCATCGGCGCCTGCGTCCTGGACGCCGAGGACGACGACGAGTCCAACTCCAACTCGCCCTCCTCCAGTTCCTGCCGCAGCTGCTCTGCCAAGCAGTCGTCAGGGAGGAAGGTTGTTGACAGGGTCAAGGTCAGGCACTACAAGAAGCGGTCAAAGGAATTGTCAGCGGTGTACAGGGGTCAGGAGTTCAAGGCGCACAAGGGCGCGATTGTGACCATGAAATTCAGCTGTGATGGCCAGTATCTGGCCACCGGAGGAGAGGACGGGGTGGTGCGGGTGTGGCGGGTGGTGGAAGGCCAGCGGCCTGATGAACTCGACTTCGCCGAGGATGATCCTTCCTGCGTCTTCTTCACTGTCAACGAGAACTCTGAACTGGCTCCTGTGAACTCCACCAGCGATGGGAGTAGTAAGAGCAAACAGAATAGTAAGGGTTCAAAGGGGGCTGCAGATCCGGCCTGCGTCGTCATCCCTCACCGGACCTTTGCCTTGTCTCAGCTGCCTGTTCATGAATTCTATGGGCACGAGGATGTCATCTTGGATCTTTCATGGTCCAAAAATGGGGTGAGTGACACTTCAACAGTCTCTTCCCATGTCAGTAGTACCTGTAGGATGTTAGTTATGCTCATCTAAATGTCTACCGCCACTTGGGTCTTATGCAGGACTTGCTTTCTGCTTCCATGGATAAAACTGTTCGATTGTGGCAGGTCGGGTGCAATACATGTCTGAAGGTGTTCTCCCATACTAACTACGGTGAACACTTTTCCCCAATAAACTACTGGATCTCACAACCTGCCTTTCATCACCATCGGATACTAACATGTAGAGTTCGTCTATTATGCAGTGACATGCGTTCAGTTTCAGCCTACGAGTGACAATTATTTTATCACTGGCTGTATCGATGGATTGGTCCGCATCTGGGATGTCCGTAAGTGCCTAGTTGTAGACTGGGCTAATACCAAAGAGATAGTAACTGCAGTTTGTTACCGTCCTGATGGGAAGGTTCGTTCACATATCCTTGTAGCAATTCCTTTCTTATCAAGTGACCGTCTGTTGATTCACTCACAACATTTATATTTCTGGTGCTGGTTTTGTTCAGGGTGCAGTGGTTGGGACCATAACAGGAAATTGCCGCTACTACGACACATCAGGTAATCATATGTTATCTTGTTTGTGAGATCTGGTTTATGTTTATGTACTTTCCGATGATTGGCAAACTAATGATTTTGGAAACAGTAGCTTCAGTTCACATCCTCTTTCGTTTGTTAGTATGTCGATATCGTTTGCTTTCATGAGGACGACCTAGATGCATATTCAAAATAGTAATGATAAGGATATCTCGTTTTGTCTTCACTATTAGAAGAGCGTAAGGAGGATTATTGATATCCTCTAGTTGCTACGCAAGTTGTCACAGAACTATCTGTGCATATGGATTGACTGTATGCTGTGGTTATGTTGTACTTTAACCTACATACTAGAAATAATAAGAGTGCTGCAGGTTTTCAGTAGCTAGTTTTGGTACCGCGAGTTTTGTTTAAAGAGCTTGTGCTACACCCTTTTGAGTGCATACTGTTTCATTTATTTATCCCTATTACTCTCCTCTTTGACTAGCAAACTAGTAATTTTGGAAACAGTAGCTTCAGTTAACATCCTCTTTTGTTTGTTAATATGTCGATATCGTTTGCTTTCATGAGGACATTCTAGATGTATATGCAAAATAGTAATGATAGAGATATCTCGTTTTTTCCTCAGTATGAGAAGAGCGAAAGGAGGATTATTGCCATCCTCTAGTTGCAACGCAAGTTCTCCCAGAACTGTCTGCATATGGATTGACCGTATTCTGCAGTTCTGTTGTAGCATGACCTACACAGAAATAATACTCCCTCCGATCCATATTAATAGGTGCTGAAGTGGATGTATCTAGCAATAAAACATGTCTAAATACATCCACTTCAGCACTTATTAATATGGATCGGAGGGAGTAAGAGAATTATCAGAGAGGTTTTCAGTAGCGGGTTTTAGTACCATGAGTTTTTTAAAGAGCTTCTACTAAACCCTTTGAGTGCAAACTGTTTCATTGATTGATTTATCCCTCTTCTTCGTCCTCGTGAATATTCAAAATTGTGCCATTAATGAAGATTAAATATAGGCATCCAATAGTTGGAAAATTAGCTGGGAAACTAAGGAAACAATGCTTGTACATTTAATGATAAATAGGTGGCATGTGCTGTCGACAATATATTACTGCTTACTAGGATCAATGGAATGCCGATCGAGTGAAACGCAACAATGCCTTTTTTCCCCGTGGGAATGGAACTAACTTCTAAGGTTAAAATAGAAAATCTAATCATTTCTATATTAAAGTGGGTATTCCTGTATTGTCCATGAGTGAACAGTTGTGAAGTCTTATTTGGTAAAATATAACCCAGGATTTATGATGCTCCTTTGGAGTAATTATGTTCTCCTGCTTATATGTAGATATTGAAAAAGGTACTATTTAAATCATTTTACTAACTTACTATATAAACTCAGAATTTAGGATTTCTGGAGAAGTTAAACTTGCTTTGCGTCTGTAGTGAGGGTATCATTGTATCCAGCCTGCTGTTAACCAAATTGATTTTGTGGAACACAAGAATCTTGATTTCTGTATCTAATGTGTTTTAGTATGCTGAAGTATATACTGTCTGTGAAATCATATTAGTATCCAATTTCTAAATTGTTTTCTTTTTCTGTACTCAGAAAATCATCTAGAACTGGAATCTCAAGTCTCTCTGAATGGCAGAAAGAAGTCTCCACTCAAAAGAATAGTTGGTTTCCAGGTACAGTCCTAAAATCTGGGAGATTTTCTTGTAACACATATTTGGAATCTACTTATTACGACATCTTACACTGCCTTTTCATCAAAACTTGCGTTTGACAGTACTGCCCATCTGATCCAAAGAAGTTGATGGTAACATCTGGTGACTCACAAGTTCGCATCCTTGACGGGGCTCATGTAATTTCTAACTACAAAGGTACTGACACGCTCTTCTAGTCTAGTTTAATTTCGAAGTATTCTTTGACCCTGAAGCTCACATTTCTGTCTCCCATTCTCAGGATTACAGAGTTCTAGCCAAGTTGCTGCATCATTTACCCCAGATGGAGATCACATTATCTCTGCCAGTGACGACTCCCGCATATACATGTGGAACTACGCGAACCAGCTTGCCCCGCTCCGCATATGGTCTAAGAGCGTTATAATCTTAACGACGTGTCCATCGCGATACCGTGGAACGCCTCGCAGTCAAGGAACTCCATTTCGCTGGCCTGCAACATTCCTTCTCTGCGGCAAGAAGTCTCGGACGACTTGGGCGACATACAGGACAACGGCACGTCACGCTGCCAGACTGAGGAGTCCCTGGACGGCGGCGGTGATAACGTGTACCAGCTACCGTCTGGCAATTTCACTCTGAGCAGGGCGTTCTTCGCGGAGTCCGCTCCGAGGGGGTCGGCTACATGGCCGGAGGAGCAGCTGCTATCCAACTCAGCGACGACGGCGACATCTACTTTGCGTAAATCTCAGTACAAGTTCCTGAAGGCGTCCTGCCAGAATGCTGCCACACATGCCTGGGGCCAGGTCATAGTCAGTGCAAGCTGGGACGGGCACATCAGGTCGTTCCAGAACTACGGCCTGCCGGTGCAAGTTTGACATGGTACAAGACATGCATCTCATCACCATCAGTGGATGGCTGCAGATGGTTTGGTGCCTGGAGAAGACTGATTGCCTGGAGCGGGTGCTCGTCCAGAAATACTGCTACTATCACAGTACAAAGTTGTCACATGGCTGGTTCTTGTGGTAGCAAGCAGCATGCTTGTGGACCATAAGTTGTATGTAGAGTCCGGTGGTCCTCCAAGATCTCGCCAGCGTCGACGCAATTGTAGCTACAGGCCCGCGGCAGGAAAGACGGGTCGCCTCCCAGAATTATGCAATCCATCCATGTGGATGTTTTGTTTCGACTCCTTGTAGACAGGAGACCTCTGTAAATATATAGTAGAGAGGATGAACATATTGTTTTTTGCCAAGTTGAACTCCCCTTGCCCATTGGGGGCAAGCGGGGAGGTAGAATTTTCGCTGTTTGGTAGGAGGATTCAGCCTGGGGTGGTGCACATATTGTATTCGATTCGTTTGATTTGTTGTTGCATTTGAGCAGCCATTCCTTGATGGATGGCCTGGTGGTGTGAGTTAATGTTTGAACTGTGCACATTTGATGCCTCCATTTCTGTGTGCTGGGAGTTGTGGTAGACAGGGTCAGGTGGGTGCGGCTGGCGTGTGGGCCTGCGCGCAGGCGGGAGGCCGAGGACCTCACCGTCTAGATAGGGATGGCGCAGTTGCAGTTGGCCGTGATGGGCTCCCTTACTCCAGGGACCATCCCAGACCTGGCCTGGCTATGTATGGGACGACTCATCTCTCACTCACTCACTCACTCATGCCTGTCTCAAGCCTCAACACTTCTGTTTAAAGCTCTGTGTGTGTGTGGGTGCTCAGATCTTGGCCTCCTTTTACCTCTTGCAATGTCATGTCCCTTCACATTCAGCCATTTGCCATGATGTTATTCTGATGAGGAAGGTGAAACTGCCCTGTCAAGTTACAACTACTGCCTTTTCTATTTATTACGCTTTGCAAATCTTCTTGACCCCCGGTTGTGAAGCAATGATAATAATGCAGTTTGGGTCGACCATCTTGAAGCCCGATGGTTGGTCCCGTCAGATCTGTGCAGCAGTAAAAGCAGCGGCGCGCTCACAGCATGGCCACGGCCATGGGCGTGGCGCTGCCGGCTGCCGCCCTGCCTGAAGCACACGCATCACCCTTTTCCCGTGTACGTCAGGTCATCCACTGCCCAACAGCGAAAAACGCCTCTGCCATGGCAGCAGGAGATGATGGCGCCCATGCGGCACACTGCACTGCCTGAAAATTTCGTCGCCGATCTCGATGCGCCTTGCCTCTTTTCGCCCAACACGGAACCCAGCTCGGACGGATGCCGTGCGTCGCCAGTCTGCTGAAAGGACTGACGGATGGATGGATGGATTCTGCGCGTGAATATCCTGAACTCCCTCATGGCCCCTGTCGGGCAAGAACAGCAGCGGCTGTAATCTTTTTCAGAAATTCAGCACCTTAACCCTTTTTCCTTTTTAAGAAAACTTCTTTTGGTCTCGAGACAGGGATAATGAGCGAGCAAGCGGCCCGACGGCGACGTCTCATGTGCCCCGCCGCGCGCCGACGATCGCCGGTGTCGCTGCCAGGACGGTGATGGGCCAGTGCAGTTCGCGTGTGCTTGGCGAGTGATCGGTTCGGGCATTGCCGCCGGTATGTGTCGCGCGCGTACGTCTTCGCTACGGCGCGAGGTGTCACGAGCCATGCCGCTGGAGGACACCCATCTGCAGTTAGGCTTTATCTGTCCCCATGCAGCTCTACTACATTCCACCGTGTCAAAATATGTGTAAAAATCCGCGTAAAAAAATGTGAAAACTGTTGATAAACGTGTCTATTCTTGCTGCCTGACAGGTGACAGAAGCCCAATGGTTCGGCAGTGGTGTGTGTTAGAGCGCCATGCTATCGTATGGCATGACGTCGTTCGTTTCTGGGAGGAAGAATTTACACCAGGCAGACACGCAGGCATGGTGTAAAAGGCAGGAAATCAGCAGCAGAGCAGCAGCGGCATGGCGAGCTTGGAAGATAGTAACAACTGTTGAGCTCTGCGATGTGCCATCTCTTCCCTTTTGCGGGATTCCTGCAGTGGAGGACGGCCTGCCGGGTCCTGTCTGATGGGTCGTGGCCCTGTTACGCGCCACCATGAATCCAAATGATCTATGATTGGATGAATCGCAGGGATTTCACGTATAAAAACACTTCAAGCCATTCTCTTTGTAAGCGCGGCTGCTAAGACTTAAAAATAAACATCTACTCTACCAGTATGGAAGTAGTACGTACTCAAGTTTTATACTCCCTCTGTTCCTAAACATAAGATGTTCTACCTATTACTCCTAGTGATAATAAATCTTTGGGAACAGAGGACGAAAAAACTTGAGTTTATTTTTCGGACATCTACTCTACCAGAGGACGAATAAACATCTACTCTACCAGAGGACGAAAAAAGTTTAAGGTCGGGCGAACTCTAACGCATAGTGACATGGAAAAGTGATTCGCCAAAAAATAGGGTAAAGTAAATATTGGAAATAAGAAATAAAATGACATGGAAAAGTGATTCGCCAATCACGTTAACTCCGCTACCACCACTCCCCAACGTCCACCATTATATTGAGATCTATTTCATCCCGGAAAATGGCACGTGTGGAATAATCAATAGCTCTACTAGTTAATATAAGGCACAGTTTATTTTTGGAGAAGTCAAAACATACTCACGAACATCCTGATTCTGGTAAACTCCTACCGGACCCAAATACCATAGCTCCATAAGCTTTTTTTTTCTTTGAGATCGGCTCCACTAGCTAATATGCAGCACAAGTCCCCTCGCTGTTCCTGTCTCAGTCATACTAATCTAAGAAAACGAGTTGCGACTTGGGAGTCCAAGGCGTACTGGACACACCAAGACGCCAGCGTTATTCCAGCTAGGCCCAATGAAAGCCCAATAGCCAGCTTACCTCTTCGCTTGCTCTTCTTCTCCGATAGGACACACTGGAAAAGCGAAACTGAGCGACTGACCATGTAACATCCCTGATTTTTTGAAATATTCCAAAATCTCAAAAACTTAAAACATTTGTTTTCTTGTTATGTAAGGCACAAAAAAACCAAATGCGATGCAAGACATAAAAGAAAACAATAATTATACCAATGAATTGGGAATTATAATCCAACTATGCCTATGTTTTCTTTTCAAAAAAAATCCTAAACTTTATTTATTTATCTTTTCTCTTTTCAAAGTTATATTTTTAGCAAACCCTATGTCTATGAAATGTTTTCTTAAAGTATTTTTACTTATATAAAACAAGTTAAGGGACTTTAAGAAAAACAACACCTTCAAATGTGTATGCCTCTTAATTTTTATTTAACTTATTTTCAATCAATTTATCTTTCTAAATTAGAAATAACATTAAGTTTACACTAGTATTTCATTCATATTTTGAAAATATAGAAATTCAAATGGGTTTGAAACCACACAAAAATGGTTCTATTTGAAAGACAATGTTTTTACAAGAATTTAGAAATTGGTTTGAGATTATTCGAACCTTTTATGCAAAAGTTATTAAAGAAAAAAAAAGGAAAAGGGAAAAGAAACAAAACAAAAAAAAGAACAAAAAGAAAAACAGGCGCTGCGAGCCCAGCACAACCTGGGCCAAGCCCAAGTGCTACCTACCGCGCGCGCAGGAAAAAACCCACACTGTGGCCCCTCTTTCTCACAATGACAGGCGGGACCCGCACGACATCACGCTGACGTCATCCATCTTCAACCTCCATCGGAAATCCCTGCACCCGTAACCGCCCTCGCACGATCCCTCGCCCCACGACCCTCCTAGCCTCTGAAATCCGCTTTAAACGTGCACCAGTTCTCCCTCCACCTTTCCCCTCTCCTCCCTCACTCAGCGGTGCCTCCAGGCTGCAAGAATTGCTCGCTGGAGTTTCCACGACCGCCGCCGCCCTCTTCCGTTTCTGGTCGGTATAAGAGATCCTTGGCCCCGGTTTCTCCCTTATCTTCCCCCTCTCGTCCGTGCGCACGCCCTGATGCCTTCCCCGGTTTTTGTGCGCCGCGAATAGGCTACATCATCAATTACCGAGCTCACCGGAGCCTGTGCCGCCTCCGTCCGCTCGTCGCGACCACCCGAGGAAGCGAGGGAATTCTCCAAGGCCACCACCAGGCTCTCCGTGACGCGCCGCGTGTCGCCGTCGAATCCCCGTGCCGAGAGACCCACCAGCATCGCCTGCATCGGATCGCGAGGCGCAGCTCCGCCGCCCCCCCCCCCCCCCCCCCCCATTTCCGGTGACCCAAACCCAAACAGCCGGTGAGCTCTCTCCCCATTGCCATCTGATTCTTTTTGAACGGTAGAGATTAGGTCCTTTAATCCAACCGGTACCAGCTAGTAGGGTTGCGCCACGTCTGCATGTGTGTCGAGTAGCTATCCGCCGCCCGCGCAACGCCTACCCTGGCCCAAGCCCACCCTCTGCCCGTCGCGCTGCACGACAGATAGACAAAGTGAATCCAGCCCGTCTCTAGATTTATTTCCAAATAAAAATAAAAAACAACTTTGCAGAAAAGCCCCTGAAAATTGGAATCATCATATCTTTTGATCCTTAAGCCTAAATTTAGCAAACTTAGACTTATTGAAATCCCCTGAACATGTAGAAACTTTTGGCACTGTTCAAATTCAAATTTGAAAAATTTAAATTGGTTCAAATTTAAATATGCTTGTTTGATGAATTCTGGCATAATTCAAATTTTACAAACCTAAAAATTGCAAATAAAATATTCTTGGAATCCTTAGGATGTGTACTTTCATACATTCTGTCCCTAAATAATAATTGAACCAATTAAAATGGAATTTATAATTTAAATAGTCATATGAGTATTTTGCACCTAGTTTAATTTCTATAAATAATTTGAATTAGTTTTCTTCTAGAAAATTGTTCCATTTAGCCACCTTAGACCAGAGAAACCAGTACCCAAACTATTTGTGACCAGAGAACCCATTCCATGTAATCTTTGCCATATAAACCACCCATAATAGTCAATCATCATACTTCAAATGTTGTTTGATGAAACCCCCCTTAGGAAAATTGTGGTGTGATCATTTTGATCAAAACCAACACCCATGTGATGTTGAACTTATGGAAATTAACTTTAGGACCAGAAACCCCTAGCCCAATACTTTTTGTAAATTTACAAGCCATATTGTGAATTGCTTCAACCCTAGTACCCAAAGCCATGAAATAAATCATGTTGATCGTGGTTTTGTTTTCTAAAACCCTTAATCCAAACCTTGTGCAATATTTGTGACCATGACCAACCCATACCCTAGTGGCTAGGCCTAAACCCATTTACCATAATTCTTTTTGTAAACTGAATTATGCGTTAAGCCTAACACAAACCACTATAATTCCTTTTCATAAATTGAATTATTGTGGGAAACCTTGAACTTGTCCATAAAAGACCAAACAACAACCACCTCATCATAATTCTTTTTTTGCATATTGAATTATGTGTAAAACCCTTGTCCATGTTAACACCAATCAAGTTGAATAACTTGTTATGCTTCTGTATTGTATTTTTTTTGTATTTGTTTGTATGTTTGTGAATTGCTTGTTTATTGTTATTCATTTGTATTATTTAGATTGTACGGAGAGAAACGTTCAAATTGTGAAGAGAGTGTTTCTATACCAACTTCCACAAGGCAAGTGATGCTCATGTCCCACTTTTTTATTGCATTAGAATTTTCAGTAGTGTGCATGATAGGTGATATTATTATTTTCCATGTATATGCTATGCTCAGAACACTTAGTAGTGTGTAGCCAACCTGAAACCCCTGCTAGGTACTAGTTTAGCTATATTAGAACAATATCACAACTACTGCTGCTATTTATTGGGTTGTGGCACTTTGAAAATTGAAATTTAACAACCCAATGAAACACCTGGGTGAATTGGTAATTGCTTAGATTATGTTGAGTGGCTACTCAGGGCCATGTCTATGGTGGTTGTCACCTGGGTCACTCCCAGGGCCATGGATGTGGTGGTTGTCACCTGAGGGTACACTTGTGGATTGCCACCCAGGACTAAAGAGATCTGTAGGTCTTCCATGTATAGTTAGCTTCCAGTGTAGCCTTGAGGTAATATGGGCTCTGCCAAGATTAAGTAAGTTGTGGGGGTTCATCCTGTTGTATGACATGGGGTGGTAGAATTTTAGGAGCATCGAGTCATGCTGGTATGGTTGAATCCCTCTTCCCAAAGATCTTGTCTCATTTTTCTCTCGGGGAAATGAGTCTCAAGGTGAAAGTGCACAACCTCTGCAGAGTTTAAAAACTAAGATCTTAGCCGTGTCCCCGGTTATGGGCCAGTTGAGCAAACTAGACATAGTTGGTGCTGAAGGATCTCCTCATCTTTTCTGAATGAATTAAAACATGATAGAAACCTTTTTCCTAGAGCACATGGTGTGTCTACCCCTCTGTGCTACCTTTTCAAACTCATGGTGTGTCTACCCATGATGACTTTATCAAACTTCATGGTGTGTCTACCCATGATGCCCTTATTAAACTACATGGTGTGTCTACCCATGTTGATTTTCATGAGATTTACAAAGTTTTATCAAACATAGGACAAAACTGGCTTTATGCAAATAGCCCAGACTCCACCAGCACAATATCATGTAGCTAGTTATTCCTCAAAACTGCCACCATACAAGTGTCACTTGCCAGTACATTGTTTGTACTGACTTCCTCCCTCATGGGGCTGCATATTCCAACGCGCAGATGAATTTGAAGACGAGTGAGGATTTCGTTTAGGATCTCGAGTCTATCGCCAACATGTTCTGCTTGTGGCGCATGAAGATGAAGAAGGCTCATTGACGAATTGTTTCCGCTGTGTTTACTTTGAAACCATGTTAATTGGGCTAGTCCATGATGACTATGCCAATTGTAAGTTTACTTTATTTCGTATCCACTGGATCAATGTTGTAGAATGATGCTATTGCAATGAATATTTCATTTTGTCATGTGTATGCTATCAGAGATCCCGGGAATAGCAGGATACACATGTGTTCTATCTTTATTAAAAGGTAGGGCGCTACAAAATGGTATCAGAGCATAGTGTTGCCTGTAGGATCGAGACCCTAAGTTTGGACTAGAACTAGGAAAAAGACCCTAGGATTAAAGATCTACTTTCTCCATACCTATACAAACAGAACATCACATCTTAATCTTTCTCATATCTTCTCATCTATTATTCACCTTCAAAATATTCTCGTCTTGTTATAGATGACCTACCTCTTGTTTTCCATCAAGACATGGTTGGTGAAAATTCATGGAGTGAAGGAATAGTTTTCACCTGACCTTTTGGTTTCAACATGAAGATCTACACTCAAGACCATTAGGGAAACTGGGAGTTATGCCCAGGCTTCACATCGATCAAAAACACCACAAGACACTGACAGAAGTATTTGAAGACCTCAAGAAGATATAGATGAGACCACCAATCTAGTTACTTTGTTAGAACAACGTTAACGTGTTAGAGTATTGATCATACAATTGTGTTTATTATGACAATACTAGGTTTTTTTTAAACCTTGATGATTGGAGTGAAGGATGTTTGTTATGTGTTGGTAGATGTTGTTTGTCTGATGAATTTCCTTGCTCTGCTATGTTTGGGTAGGAACCTTCTTTAGTCTCTTTCTAAATCTCTACTCATCCATGCTAAACCAAACCAAACCAAACCAAACCCAACAACATACCCCTTTACCAACCATAGTGAGTTCCTAAGTTGGAGTGCAACAACTAACTTGACACCCAGGAGAACTTTTTGAGACAATCATCCATTTGAGGAATACCAAAGATCTCAGGATTCTGTTCTCCTGTGTGAAGGAACAGTCACATCTATGATCAAGCCACCACCATCCTAAGGAGCAGCAAGTTTATCAACCGGTGATAATGGAATATGGAGTCTGATTCACATGAGCTAAGTTCTTGGATAACTTGCTACACCAGAAGAACATATGAAGAAGTGGCAACTACTCAGCTGGAAGTGCAAGAGTTTACGCAACCCCACTAGTTGAAGAAACGATAGTTTAGTTCAGGGTTGTCTTATAGATTTGTTGCTTTCTGTCAGACAAGTGAGGATAAATGAGTGTTAGATCACGTAGTTCATCAATCTACATGTGGAAAATAATATGGGTGCAGGATGGACTAATCACCATTCCTACTACTCATGTTATTCACTCTTACTATGTTGGGTTGAAGGAACTATGTTTGCCTTGAGCCTTAGTCGAGTGACGACGACATTAAACCAAAACCATAGAAGGGTTAGATGTAATAATATCCCTATGTTAGGCAAGTGTTGCTGAAACGTACTAAACTTCGGAGAAGACAAAGCCAATCTTGGAGGAATCATGCAACGGAAGATATTGCCTACCATGAGAGTTTCGTTAGAAATAGCAATGGTGTTTGCATTCAAGAGATACAACAACATCATGAAAGATCGCCAAGGAAATGAGAACAAATTTGGTATGGACTTATCACTGGATTACCTCGAATCAAATAAGGGTATGATTCTATTTGGCAAGTGGTTGATCGACTGACAAAGATAGCATACTTTGTGCTAGTAAAGACCACTTACACCAGTTCCAAGTCGGCTGATATATACAAGAAGAAGATGGTATGTCTTCATGGTGTTACAAGGAGTACTGTGTCTAATAGGGGTACCGAGTTTACCTCACACTTCTAGAAGCAACTACATTATTCATTAGGAACCAGATTAGAGTTCAGCACAACGTTTCACCCTCAAACAGATGGCCAGACTGAGAGAGTGAATCAGATTTTAGAAGATATGATGAGAGCATGTGTTTTAGACTATGGATCTAGCTGGGATGACAACTTACCATATAAAAAAAATTCCTGCAACAAAACAGTTATCAAGCTAGTATCGAGAGGGCACCATTTGAAGCTTTGTATGAGAAGAAAATGCACCACACCTTTTGCTGTGGAGTGGTGTAGGAGAAAGAAATTTCTTTGGTCCCGACATCATCCAAGAAGCTGAAGTGAAGGTTAGACTGCCCAAGGATTTTTTATTGACCCAAAGAGTGACCCCTCAGTGTAAAAGGTATCTCAACTGACTTCCTATGGTCTATCCCTCTACTGCGAGGGAAAGTTCTACTCAAACCATCTTGAGTGAAACCACACTTCAAGCCATGAGAATAGACCCATCCTATTGGAGGTGAATATGGATACATAGAGACCTACATGTTGGAAACATGGATCCAAGATCCCAAATACCCACAAGGAGTTGATACATATAATACAAGGATATTATGGATGATGAAGAGGATATACTCAGCAACCTGAGGACAAGATAATTTAGACTACCCATAAAAGTCTCTTTTAAGGGTGGTAGCCCACCCAACTTGTGTAAACCCAGTTACCCAAACCTATCTTTCTTTCCAGCCTTCTCAAATCTCGGGACGAGATTTCTTTTAAGGGTGGTAGTATGTAACATCCCTGATTTTTGGAAATATTCAAAAATCTCAAAAACTTAAAACTTTTGTTTTCTTGTTATGTAAGGCACAAAAAAACTAAATGAGATGCAGGACATAAAAGAAAACAATAATTATACCAATGAATTGGGAATTATAATCCAACTATGCCTATGTTTTCTTTTCAAAAAAATCCTAAACTTTATTTATTTATCTTTTCTCTTTTCAAAGTTACATTTTTAGCAAACCCTATGTCTATGAAATGTTTTCTTAAAGTATTTTTACTTATATAAAACAAGTTAAGGGACTTTAAGAAAACAACACCTTCAAATGTGTATGCCTCTTAATTTTTATTTAACTTATTTTCAATCAATTTATCTTTCTAAATTAGAAATAACATTAAGTTTACACTAGTATTTCATTCATATTTTGAAAATATAGAAATTCAAATGGGTTTGAAACCACACAAAAATGGTTCTATTTGAAAGACAATGTTTTTACAAGACTTTAGAAATTGGTTTGAGATTATTCGAAGCTTTTATGCAAAAGTTATTAAAGAAAAAAAAGGAAAAGGGAAAAGAAACAAAACAAAAAAAAGAACAAAAAGAAAAACAGGCGCTGCGAGCCCAACACAACCTGGGCCAAGCCCAAGTGCTACCTACCGCGCGCGCAGGAAACAACCCACCCTGTGGCCCCTCTTTCTCACAATGACAGGCGGGACCCGCACGACGTCACGCTGACGTCATCCATCTTCAACCTCCATCTGAAATACCTGCATCCATAACCGCCCTCGCACGATCCCTCGCCCCACGACCCTCCTAGCCTCTGAAATCCGCTTTAAACGTGCACCAGTTCTCCCTCCACCTTTCCCCTCTCCTCCCTCACTCAGCGGTGCCTCCAGGCTGCAAGAATTGCTCGCCGGAGTTTCCACGACCGCCGCCGCCCTCTTCCGTTTCTGGTCGGTATAAGAAATCCTCGGCCCCGTTTTCTCCCTTATCTTCCCACTCTCGTCCGTGCGCACGCCCTGATGCCTTCCCCGGTTTTTGTGCGCCGCGAATAGGCCACAACATCAATTCCCGAGCTCGCCGGAGCCGGTGCCGCCTCCGTCCGCTCGCCGCGACCACCCGAGGAAGCGAGGGAATTCTCCAAGGCCACCACCAGGCTCTCCGTGACGCGCCGCGTGTCGCCGTCGAATCCCCGTGCCCGGAGACCCACCAGCATCGCCTGCATCGGATCGCGAGGCGCTGCTCCGCCGCCCCCCCGACATTTCCGGTGACCCAAACCCAAACGGCCGGTGAGCTCTTTCCCTTTTGCCGTCTGATTCTTTTTGAACGGTAGAGATTAGGTCCTTTAATCCAACCGGTACCAGCTAGTAGGGTTGCGCCACGTCTGCATGTGTGTCGAGTAGCTATCCGCCGCCCGCGCAACGCCTACCCTGGCCCAAGCCCACCCTCTGCCCGTCGCGCTGCACGACAGATAGATAAAGTGAATCCAGCCCGTCTGTAGATTTATTTCCAAATAAAAATAAAAAACAACTTTGCAGAAAAGCCCCTGAAAATTGGAATCATCATATCTTTTGATCCTTAAGCCCAAATTTAGCAAACTTAGACTTATTGAAATCCCCTGAACATGTAGAAACTTTTGGCACTGTCCAAATTCAAATTTGACAAATTTAAATTGGTTCAAATTTAAATATGCTTGTTTGATGAATTCTGGCATAATTCAAATTTTACAAACCTAAAAATTGCAATAAAATATTCTTGGAATCCTTAGGATGTGTACTTTCATACACTCTGTCCCAAAATAATAATTGAACCAATTAAAATGGAATTTATAATTTAAATAGTCATATGAGTATTTTGCACCTAGTTTAATTTCTATAAATAATTTGAATTAGTTTTCTTCTGGAAAATTGTTCCATTTAGCCACCTTAGACCAGAGAAACCAGTACCCAAACTATTTGTGACCATAGAACCCATTCCATGTAATCTTTTCCATATAAACCACCCATAATAGTTAATCATCATACTTCAAATGTTGTTTGATGAAACCCCCCTTAGGAAAATTGTGGTGTGATCATTTTGATCAAAACCAACACCCATGTGATGTTGAACTTATGGAAATTAACTTTTGGACCAGAAACCCCTAGCCCAATACCTTTTGTAAATTTACAAGCCATATTGTGAATTGCTTCAACCCTAGTACCCAAAGCCATGAAATAAATCATGTTGATCGTGGTTTTGTTTTCTAAAACCCTTAATCCAAACCTTGTGCAATATTTGTGACCATGACCAACCCATACCCTAGTGGCTAGGCCTAAACCCATTTACCATAATTCTTTTGGTAAACTGAATTATGCGTTAAGCCTAACACAAACCACTATAATTCCTTTTCATAAATTGAATTATTGTGGGAAACCTTGAACTTGTCCATAAAAGACCAAACAATAACCACCTCATCATAATTCTTTTTGCATATTGAATTATGTGTAAAACCCTTGTCCATGTTAACACCAATCAAGTTGAATAACTTGTTATGCTTTTTTATTGTATTTTTTTGTATTTGTTTGTATGTTTGTGAATTGCTTGTTTATTGTTATTCATTTGTATTATTTAGATTGTACGGAGAGAAACGTTCAAATTGTGAAGAGAGTGTTTCTATACCAACTACCACAAGGCAAGTGATGCTCATGTCCCACTTTTTATTGCATTAGCGTTTTCAGTAGTGTGCATGATAGGAGATATTATTATTTTCCAAGTATATGCTATGCTCAGAACACCTAGTAGTGTGTAGCCAACCTGAAACCCATGCTAGGTACTAGTTTAGCTATATTAGAACAATATCACAACTACTGCTGCTATTTATTGGGTTGTGGCACTTTGAAAATTGAAATTTAACAACCCAATGAAACACCTGGGTGGATTGGTAATTGCTTAGATTATGTTGAGTGGCTACTCAGGGCCATGTCTATGGTGGTTGTCACCTGGGTCACTCCCAGGGCCATGGATGTGGTGGTTGTCACCTGAGGGTACACTTGTGGATTGCCACCCAGGACTAAAGAGATCTGTAGGTCTTCCATGTATAGTTAGCTTCCAGTGCAGCCTTGAGGTAATATGGGCTCTGCCAAGATTAAGTAAGTTGTGGGGGTTCATCCTGTTGTATGACATGGGGTGCTAGAATTTTAGGAGCATGGAGTCATGCTGGTATGGTTGAATCCCTCTTCCCAAAGATCTTGTCTCATTTTTCTCTCGGGGAAATGAGTCTCAAGGTGAAAGTGCACAACCTCTGCAGAGTTTAAAAACTAAGATCTTAGCCGTGTCCCCGGTTGTGGGCCAGTTGAGCAAACTAGACATAGTTGGTGCTGAAGGATCCCCTCATCTTTTCTGAATGAATTAAAACATGATAGAAACCTTTTTCCTAGAGCACATGGTGTGTCTACCCCTCTGTGCTACCTTTTCAAACTCATGGTGTGTCTACCCATGATGACTTTATCAAACTTCATGGTGTGTCTACCCATGATGACTTTATCAAACTTCATGGTGTGTCTACCCATGATGCCCTTATTAAACTACATGGTGTGTCTACCCATGTTGATTTTCATGAGATTTACAAAGTTTTATCAAACATAGGACAGAACTGGCTTTATGCAAATAGCCCAAACTCCACCAGCACAATATCATGTAGCTAGTTATTCCTCAAAACTGCCACCATACAAGTGTCACTTGCCAGTACATTGTTTATACCGACCTCCTCCCTCGTGGGGCTGCATATTCCAACGCGTAGATGAATTTGAAGACGAGTGAGGATTTCGTTTAGTATCTCGAGTCTATCGCCAACATGTTCTGTCTGTGGCGCATGAAGATGAAGAAGTCTCATTGACGAATTGTTTCCGCTGTGTTTACTTTGAAACCATGTTAATTGGGCTAGTCCATGATGACTATGCCAATTCTAAGTTTACTTTATTTCTTATCCACTGGATCAATGTTGTAGAATGATGCTATTGCAATGAATATTTCATTTTTTCATGTGTATGCTATCAGAGATCCCGGGAATAGCAGGATACACAGGTGTTCTATCTTTATTAAAAGGTAGGGCGCTACAGACCATGGACGAACCAGATCTGCTGCTGATGCCTGAGACGAATGCAAATACCTGATCTTTTTGGAGAAAATCAAGGTAGGGCTTGCCCGAAGGGGTCCTCCGCCACTGCGTGGAAGTTGCCATGAGATATGCAAAATGGGCATTGTAGGTCAAAGTCTTCATGGAGGTACCGATCATTTGGTAATCACAAACGGATGGTGTCTCGGGCGATCTAGAGTTATATGAACTTGGACAAGTCACCCTTTAAAGCGTGGCAAACTTTTGGATGTGCTCGAAACCGAGACCATGTTGAATAGTATTCCCCATACCAAATTATAACATGTGTTTTGGATAGTATTTTAATATGGATTACTTATAGATTAAAATGCGTGAACATATACACCAAGCCGCGCCTAGATACATGAGAACTAGATTTTTTAAAACATCTTATATTTTCGGAACGGAGATAGTAGTAATTAGCATGATCCTCTGATTGTTTTCCATCTCCTTTTGGCGCAAATTGCTCCTTTTCCAGATAACTCACGAGTAATTTTTTTTCATGTGTAAGTGCAATTTATAGTTAATGGTGATACAATACTAAATAATCACACAATAATATTGTAAAAAATAATTACACACATAATTTCATATGGAATGGATCCTCTTATGTAAATTAGGTGATTCTCAGGAAAAAAAAGTAACATGGTGATGTTGAATCACTGGCATGTAGGGCCGTGCCATCAAAGTCAGAGCAAAGAATCTAAAGAAAAAGGCAGAGTAAATCCTTCGCGCTCACTGACCTGCAGGCCCCACTGAGATCGCACAGACGATCCTGGCCGTTCATCCGGCCCTTCTCTCAGCAAGCAACAACCCCGGGCTAGTGAAGTGAAACCGCGCGGAGGCGAGAGGGCAGACGTCGACAAGACGAGATGGCCAGCGGTGGCGCCGCCGCGTCTGCGCTGTCGAGCCCCTGGAGGACGCTGCTGCAGCGAGCCCTGGACGGCAACGCTCACCTCAAGCACTCTACCTTCTTCCAGCTCGTACGCTCCGATCTCCCCCTATCTCCCCCCCCCCCCCTCCCCCCCCGTTGTTTGGGGAAAACTAGATGCCCTAACGATGGATCGTTTCAGGCCACGGTGGGCGGCGGCGGAAGGCCGGCGAATCGTACCGTCGTGTTCAGGTGCCCGCCATCCCTCCCCCGTCCTTCGCCTCCAGTTCTTACACCGGTTCTGACGTTCAATTTTGGTCCTATTAGGGGGTTCCAAGAAAACTGTGACAAGATTCAGATTAACACAGATGGGCGGAGTACCAAGGTCGTTGCTTTTCCTGTGATTTCTAACCTTGTTGTCTGTTGGTGCTCACTGATTCCGTTGTTTGTTTCGATGTGTGTATTGTGACCGACAGATCAGTCAGATCAAAGAATGGCCCCTTGGCGAGGTAGGATGTAAAAAATTGTTGGCCCAATTGTCAATCGCCATTTTTAAGTATCACAAGTGCCAAGGTCCTGTACAGAAAAGCCTCATCTTTAATTCTTGCAGATATGCTGGTATTTCACTGATTCGTGGGAACAATTTCGTATCAGCGGTATCATAGATGTGATCGATGGTTCGAATTCGGACCCTGCCAAGCTCCAGGTTAGAGCTGCACATAGTCTGCATTATGCACTATCCCGCATAGTGGAAACGTGTTAAAAAATTGAGGGCTACTGTAGCGAAAAGTTTGGTTATAGACAAACTAATAACTGTTCTAGTAGTTCAGTTTAGTGTAATTTTTTCACCACATGTGGTTTCCTCATCTCATCGAGAGACAACTGCTTAAGGTTGTATTAATGTTTCCCCAACTTTAACCTTTCAAAGTTTTTTGTTGTTTTTCAGAAGAAGCACATTGGGTTCTATTGCATATATAACTAGTGCACTTCTATAATCCTTGCTCAACATTGTTTTTTTTTTTTTTTTTTTTTTGCACAGCAACGAGAGAAAGCTTGGTTTGCAAGTTCAGTAAAGTCGAGATCACAATACTTAGGACCATGTCCAGGTGTTCCTGTTGCAAATGATGATCACATTAAGGATGTTCATCTTGATCCATCAGCTGGTCCACTTGATGCCTATTGTCTTCTGACACTTGATCCGGAAAAGGTTAGCTTGGGTGCCCGAGTTTCCAACTTTTCTTGTGATGCATGCTCATATTTCTGCGTGTACCTTGAAATACAGAATCAGTATACTTAAATTGTTTAAATATTACAGATTCACATGCCCCTATAGTGTTGCTTAATACTTTCGGTTCTTTCCTATACCCAGGTTGATTATGTGAACCTGAAAAGTAACCAGAGGTTGATGTTCACCAGAATCCAGGAAGGAGATGAGTCCAGCGACTGGATGGCTGAAAATGTCAGCCCATAATGGCGTTCCTTTTAGAAAGGGAAAACAAAAAGGTGGTATTGGTTTTTACTAAATTTGTTTGTAGATTTTCCATGGCAAGGAACTTTCTTCATTCTTCGGTATCTTTTCATCCGTTGGATTTAGTTGTACTGGAGAGTCGAGCCATGTGATTTATCTTCATTGCAGTCGTTTCTAAACATACAGCATGTTTCTAATTAAGATTCATGTTATGGTTTTCGTTCTTTTGGTTTTGAGATGCTTTACTTAGCCAGTCTTTCTTGTAACACCTAGAAAGCAACATGGTTGTGTTAAGAATGTGCAACAACCTGGTTTGTTCATATTTGTTCTTTTCTTGTTGCTCGTTTTGTTCTAGGCTGGAGTCAGCAACAACCTGATTCCACCTCTGCTTTTACAGGAGTGACGTCTTTCGGTGTTGTCGATTCCTGGCAGATGTTTCTCCTATGAAGGGTGTTATGCTACTTGTGCGATTGTCGTACGGATATGAAGTAGGTTTGCGTTGCACTTATGCTTTTGTACAACCTATATATGTGGTTGGCGCAGCTACTGTCCCTATGAACTTGTCGTGTTGTACCTAGTTTTTGGTATGTCAATGGTGTTGTTTTGTTTGCTTCAAACTATCCTAGATCTGCCAGCTAGCAGGTTGTGCTTTGTAAAATCTGTGCCCAGTGGCGTCATCCAGAATGTGCAAGACTGTTTTTAGACGTGTTTGTTGAATGCTATGGTTCCTTTTATTCTGTGAATACCCGATCCGAAACCTGTCTAGCAGATAGACCATATCCTTCATTCAGGTTCACCTGAGCTCCTTTGTCCTGGAAAGAAGAGCCAAGCAGTTCAATATGTTTCCCAATATTCTATGCATCTGCGTAGCAGCTTAGACTAGCCATAGTGGGGAGTATCATACAAAAGTATCATGCATATGATACTATTATATGATACTATGTCTCTAATGCATAGTATCATATAGGAGTATCATAATCACCTTCTATTTATTATTTTGTAGAATCTCAATGCAAATATGTGTACAAGATTTGTTTGTCATTAATTTTCTTAGTTTTCCGTGTCATGATACGGTATCTACCTATGTTACTATAATCTCCTCTCTCTTCCTTAATTGCATGCCACATCATATTTTTTGTGGGACCAAGTTGCATGATACTACCTATGATACCACCACTATGGCTAGTCTTACTACTTATAAATCTAGCAACTTTTGTTTACCATATCTCTTCTTCATTGATTGTAATACAGTGACCTAATAACCGTTGACACATACATAACTCTACCCATCGATTACAAATGCATATGGCGAGTGGCGCTGATGCTGTGCATGTCATTCACAAGAGAAACAAAGCTCTCCTTGCACACGGTTGCTTCTCTGAATTAACTTCTTTTGAAGAGTATGTGTATGACAATTCGAAACATTATGACTCCTTAAGTTCGATTGACTGAGACAAGGAAATAGTTGACTCAGCAATAGCAAATATGTAGGAGCAATAATTTTGTGCGGGGTTCATCGTATCACCATCCTCACATGATAACCACCTCTCCCTCTCCAACAGAACCTGGTGAGCTCCATGTAGCAAGTGAATTATGCAGACACAGTTTGACATGTCCAGATCTCGAAGAACACGACATCTTTCTGAAGTCAGGGGCATGCACGTGCCAGCTGATTTTCTCGTTGTCGCTCATCGTTTTCTTTCTTGTCCACTACGACGACGGTGTTCTCCTTCATCTATGCCGTGCAGATTGAATATGGCTCCTGACAAAGCAACGACTTATCAAGATGTATCGATTCTCCTAGCGAATGTTTGTTAATTAATGTCAGGGCTCGTTTGGCACACATCATTTCATTTCATTTGGCAGAAATGAAATGATTCTTGGAAAATGAAATGACAGGCTTAGGGATAGGAATTGACATAACATACAATAGACATTTGCTGGAATTCCAAATGAAATGACATGTTAAATTCCGTGACAGCCAACAAATTTACTAAGTAAATGTCAAATAAATTCCACATAGTTGCCCAAAATGATGGGAGCCAAACGAGTCCTCAAGAAAGTTGTTTGGGTTTGGTAATTGGTACGAACCACATGATCTTAATGTAGGATTCGTCTACGCGGAGGCAGTGCCCAAAGAAGGCCGTCAATCCTAGGCCTAAGGGCTCGATGGAAACACTGTCTTTATGTTTTTGGTATAAGTGCCTCAGCTTGGGAAAGTCGATATATCGATCACGACTCACGAGAATAAAGATTAAATGAATGGCAGGGATGGAATTGAATGAATCACATGGATTTTATGTATAGAAATGGTTCAAACCATTATCTGTTTGGTTTGAGACCACAGGGTTCTCGATTTCTGATTCGCAGCCATGACTTTGAAAGTTTTGTTCCTTTTTTGAAATGCCATCTAATATGGTGAGATTCTCAATTTTTGGTAAACTAGAATATTATCATATTAGATAGTATTTTGAAAAGGGAACAAAAGGAACACAAATTACAAGGTTATGGCCACCCAAAGCCTATTTTTAAACTGGTGTGTGTGAATGTGTCTGTGCGCGACATTGTTTGTTTGACACTTCTATGAGGATGCCGAATCACGCCAAACCTCAACCGGCAAGGCACTAACACCGAGTGGAGACCTCATTGCTCCTGCCGGGCACCGTGACCACACAAATTCTAATCAAAATCGACTAGTGGGAGTAATATTGATATACCATTAATACAAGTTTGCATCTAGCCATTTCCGAAGAATTATTTAACACAATATGAATAAAATAGTTTTTTTTTTTTGCAGATGGAGGGGCAAAAATAGTTTATTATTGATAGTTTTCTTTCAAGCAGATGTAGTATTTCATATACACATATATTATTAGTATGATAATTTTTATTGTGGGGCCCCAGATTCTAGCTTCGTCCAATGCCTTCAAAATCTCAAGACCGGCCTGTACACAATTTGGCTTTGGGGTTTTCAGGTGTCTTGTTCCTAGAACCATTCTCTCTCCCTATTTCCTATGTGTTGGGATTTCCATATCTTGTGACTACTTATTCAAGCGATCATCAGGTGAAATAGGCCGTAATTAATTTATGACTTGTGTTGTGGATAAAGTCTCTTCATTCTTTCATTCGTAGAATGATAGAAAACAATGATGTAGGGTTTTTTCGGTAGGACCCCCAAAATAGGGCCGGGTTCCATTGTTGTAAAGATAACAAAACAACACAGTAAGTTTTTACGGATGGAAGGTGCAAAATAAAAAACTGGCTAACCGGCTGAAAAGACTAGCACACTAAAGGTTTACTGATTTTTTTTTCCTAGAGGAAGGGATGGCCGCTACTCACTAGTGTCTTTAACCCACTGTCATTGATCATACACTAGACCATGTAAGCGCGCTTTGCCGCGCCCGTCAATCTTGAGATAATAATAATAGTAAAGATACCAATAAAATTATGTGCAGAATATTAAAAATACAAATACCTAAAAAAAGTGTACTCTTAGTACTACAGAATTTGATGCAATCGACTAAAAGAGTTACATTTAGTTCTAACTGAAAAACATTTTGATATTTAGAGGTTTGTACATGATCGTGAAACCAAGTTACCAACATCACGGTTTCCAAAGAAAAACACCTTATGCTTATATTATAACAGCACAAATCTGCATATCATTGCATTGATGAATGAAGAGTTTATTGCGGGCTAAATTTTTTCAAAAATAAATTGTGGGCTAAATTTTAGAACGCCTAAAATAATCACAAACTATTATACTAGTAAACAGTCTAAAAATAGAAAGGAGTCCTTGTAATCGGAGATGCTTTAACAAAAGTCTTCTTGTTGATTTGATGACACCTAGGCTTTCTACCCTAAAAATAGCAGTTCGAATCCTTTTTTCTCACTAGATAGGGGAGAACATCACAGTGTTTAGAGAGAAAAAAGAGAGAGATCGATAGAGTTTATGGGTCTGCATTCTCTCGAGCTACTAAATGTCTAAATTACTCCCAAAACAACCGGATCTCCCGATACATAAGAGAAACATATGCAGGTGAATTGATCAGCTTCACATCTAGGCAAAGATCAATTGTCAATCACAAACGTATTATGAGGGAGCGCAAGAGATGCGTGAATTCCTAAATAAATGGCTGATCCGTGCCAACCCATGAGACCGGCTGTCTAAGAAAGAACAATGGCTATCGGAGAAACCATAGGGAAGAGAGCAAGAGATCGGCCTAAAAAAATCTGCAGCATCGCCATTGCATTGGCAAGCTTGGGCGCCGGGTGTTCCATCTTTGTTGCCTACCGAGAGAGATTTAGAGGCAAGGAGCGAGGGGGAAATGATGATAAGGCGGAGAGGATAGGCATGCGCATGCGGAAGCGCTGCCGGAAGCAAACTGTCCGCGTCCGTAAGCGCCAGCATCCTGCATGCTACAATGCAAAATCAATCGATCCAGTATAGAGCCGCACCTCACGCAGTGGCGGAGCTTAGAATAGTATTTCGCACCCCGCGGCCAGGGGGGCGCCACCCTATGGTGTGGGCTCCCTGAGGCCCTCTTCCGGTTCTCTTTGGGACTCCGTAGAACCTACAGAATTTGTAAGACTTTCGGGTTTCGAATTTTCCAATTTCGAGAATATTTTTAGAACAACTTTTCTGAAACTAAAAACAGCAGAAAACAGATAACTGACTCTGTGGCATCTTGTCAATAGGTTAATCCGGAAAATCGATAAAAATAACATAAAGTGTATAGCAAACATGTGGGAGACAATAAGAAAACAACATGGAACATCAGATATTAAGGATGCGTTTATGACGTATCAACATCCCCAAGCTTAGTTACTACTCGTCCTTGAGTAGGTAAATGACAAAACAAATAATTTCTGAGGTGACATGCTACCAACATAAACTTGTTTATCAATATGTAAAAACATAAGTAAGCTGAGATCATAGAACTTCAATACAAGCATGATAAATAAAATTTTAATAATAAAGCATAGAAATCACTTTGCATCATGAGAAGTAACTCAAATAAAAGATCATGAATAACAATGCAAAGAAAGATATACGTTTGTTTCAAGTATAGAAAAAGCATGTCAAAGTGATATTTCGCTAGTCCTTAAGAGTGGGGCAAAAAATAAATGCCAGGACACCTTCAAAGTTTATGAGCAAGACTAGAAAAAATAATTAGAGAACAACCAATAACACATCATGAATCAATTAATAATGTTTCTGAAACAAATGCACATAAAACTCAGAATGACAAAAATGCTCTCTCAACTGTGTATAAAGTTAGAAGATGGAGACTCAACATAAAAATAAAAGAAATGCCCTTCGCAGAGGGAAGCATGGATCACTCATGTGCTAGAGCTTTTATTTTATTAAACAGAGGTATAAAAAACTTGACACTCCTCCCAACCATCTTAGACAAACCATGGCTAACCGAATCCTTGGGTGCCTGCCAATAATCACATACCGTGGAGGAGTGTCTATATTTTAAGAGAGGTGTATGCTTATGTCAACGAATGGTAAACTGAAAATATAGTACGTCACAAGGTAATTAGACTTCACAAGAGCGGCTCCCATAGAAGGACGCATCTGGGTAGAAGGTCATCCCTCTTTCTCTTTTGTTTACACAATTATGTTTTGAGTGATAAATCAGGGGCAAAAATAGTGAAGAGAATTTGTGTTATTAATTTGGGGCTAGGCACCCCGCTGCCAGCTCTTCTATCATTGGATAAGCGGATGAAGCCACTAGTCCAGGGTGTGAAAGTCCAATCAACATGTGAGATAAATATTCTCTATTACGTCCTCATGAGCTAAAACAAGAGCAGAAAACATGAGTAATTTTGAAAGTTTTAAAGCTAACACATGAGCAATTTACTTTGGAGTGGCGGTTAAATACCACAAGTAGGTAGGTATGGTGGACACAATGGGAAAACTTTGGTTTAAGGGAGTTGGATGCACGAGTAGAGCTCATACCCAGTACAGGTGGAGGCTAGCAAAAGACTGGGAGCGACAAATCAAGAGAGCATAAGAGCCATAATCATGCATAGCGACATAAACATCATTAATCAAAACATAAGTGGTACCACAAGTTAAAAAACTAAATGATCATGGAGGCTATTCGTGACTGGTTCAAAGTCATAAATATGGTGTGAGCATGCGCCAAGTTAACCAAATAAAACATTCAAAGGAGAACACCACAAATTTATGCTTCAATATGACAAGAACAACTCATGATTCTTTCAATGGTACATTAAACACTCTCAGCTATTTGAGTCTAATCATGCTACTCAATAACCACAAGGATTTAAAACTAAAATAACATCTAGCATGATATGAAAAAATTATAGCCACAGTCTATACAATCTTCTACTTGCACCGTTAAAAATTCTACCTCAAGCAGCAATTTCTTTTCCCAACATGCACCATACAAACCATGATTTAACGAAAACTCTCTACATGCTACAGCAAGCAAACATGAGAGGACTCACATAACACTACTAAAACTAACAGCTCTTAATAAGAGATGCAATGAAAACGAGAGCTAAACAGGAATTTTTGCAGCAGCTAGAAGAAAAACTAAAAATACTAGCATAGCAAGTATTCAAACGAAAAAGCGGAGCGTGTCTCTCTCCCCAAAAAAGAATGCTAGGATCCAAATATATTCTTGCAGCAATAAAAAAAATAAAACAAAGGAAAACAAAATAAAAACAAAAAAACAAACATACGCTCCAAGTAAACTTCATATGATGTGACCGAATAAAAATATAGTTTAACGAGAAGTGACCTGGTTGATAGTTGATGAAGAAGGGGATGCCTTGGAATCCCCAAGCTTAGATGTTCGAGTCTATAAAAAATATGCTTGGATGAACCACGGGGGCATCCCCAAGTTTTGACCTTGCACTCTTCTTGATCACATATATCACCTCCTCTCTTGACACTTGAAAACTTCCATCACACCCATACTCAAACAGTAATTCGCATTAAAGGTTAGTGCAACAAATAAAAATCCATTGGTTATGTATGTCACAAGTGCTATTGGTACTTTT